>CM049596.1:6833921-6966421 GCA_026979955.1 Megalurothrips usitatus
GGAGGACGGCGCCGGAGCCACAACTCATGACGCGCACCCGTGCGGCGCTGCGGCGGCACCCTGGGCGTGGCCGTCCAGTACGTGACTCACTTGCCAACGGGGGTCACGGCTATGACGGCGAAAAGTGTGGTGTGGTGCCCCCCCCCCCCCCCCCGAGAGGCACCCCAGGGGGGAGGGGAGAGGGGGCGGGGGGCACGTCGATATAACTCGTCTGCCGCGGCCGTGATGGAAATGAGAATAGCGCCGCCACGACGACGTCCTCAGCGCCGCCACGCCGCCCGTCTGTCTGTATGCGGCGAGGGTTCGGGATGACGGACCACTTCTCGGCGTCGCCGCGTCGTCGGCGGCTTGTGGCAGAATCACAAAACGAACTAAAAAGGTTTTCCGATGCTGCGTGTGTGTTGTGTTGTGTGTGTGTGTGTGTGTGGGTGGGGGGGGGGGGGAGTATTGGGAGATGGGCGCAGAAAAGCGGCGCGCCGTCCGCCCAAATGGTATGGGAAAAGGAGAGTCATGCCTCATCCGAGAGCCGTGTGTGAGGACTGTGTTGCACCAACATGTCAGCGCCTGGAAGGAACACAGCTCGGGTGCGGCCCGGACACGCAGCACTCACACTCACGCATGATTCAATAACGACGCGCCAACGCCAGGCTCCCCGGCGGCGAGCCGCGGCGCGCGCGCTCCCCGCCCCGCCCGAGGAGTGCCTCCGCGCGGACAGCAGTGGCCGGGGAGATGCGCGCGTCCGCGTCCCGTCCCGGACCGCCTTTGTGTCCGCTTATTGACACAGTAAATAATATTACAGGGACGCCGGCGGCGGCCATTACCGCGGATTGTCGCGGCCTCCGCGGCCTCCGCTGGCTTTCGGCCGCCCCGCCCCTCCATTACACATCCGCGTGTGCCGCGCCGTGCCGCGCCCCGGCGGCGCGGGACTTCCGCGTAGCGCCCGCTGCCAGCGACCGTCTTCTCCGAGTCGGAAGAAATCGCGAACGACTGGAACAACCCTGACGGGGATCTCGGTCGACTCGGACCCTTCGGTCGCGGGCGACGAGAATCAGGGACCCCGCACGCGCCCTCAAGATGTTGTGCGGCCCGGGGGGCTTCGCTTGTGACCGGGCCGATCTGGCCGACCCCGGACCAGTGGCGTAGGAAGTCTCTGATTTTGGGGGGGGGGATATGTCGCGCATTTTGCCTACACCCAGGCGTTTGTTAAGCGGGTTGCCTAGCCCGGTCTCCGGTGACGGGGGGGGGGGGGGGGGGTTTAAACCCCCAAAACCCCCCCCCCCCTTCCTACGCCACTGCCCCGGACACGGCCTGCCGCCTTGCCTCCGGCCCCGGCCCGTCTAGTCGGCCGCCTGCAGTGACACAACTAACCAGCCGCGGCGCGGCACCGTCCGAGCCGGGTTCCGCTTCATCTGCCGCGGTCATAGCGTGCGCACGGAGCATGGAACATTAAGTCGCGGTGCCCGCGGGAGGGGAGAGGGGGGGGGGGGGGGAGACCACGGGGACGCGGCGGGACGCGGCGTGTTTGTGGGAGCCGCGCGCCCGGGACAGCGGGGGACATCGATAATGTAAATAATGGGACGCCACTTCCCACGACTGACTGCGAGCGGGGAGATGCGCCGCCGGGGTACTCTGTCGCGGCGCCTGGGAACGGCAGCGCCAAAAGCGACTGTTTCGGGAGGTGGTGGCAACTGCGGGCTCGCGCCAGGCCGGCCGACATTCCAGACGACAGCTCTCCACGACCCCCCCCCCCCCCCCCCGCGGGGAGCACCGCGCCACGACGCGAGGGTCTCCCCTCTGCTGTGCCGCCCTCACACGGTGCCTCCCGCCGGGGCAGCCACGGCCACGCCACGAGTGTGGTCCATTTAGCAGCGCCAAGGAGAGGTTTTTCGCGGGTCACGCCGCGGGGCAAACAAACAAGGCCGCGCCCCGACGCACACGCGCGTGTCCGTCACGGGTTTAACCTCCTCCTCCCCTTCTCTCTCTCTCTCTCTCTCTCTCTCTCTCGCTCCGACCGCTCTCTCCCTCCCCTCCCTCGGCTCGCAGTGGGTGGGACGCGTCCATGAGTCGACTGAGTCCATGATGTGGGGGCGCGTCGAACAGGGACAAGAGATGTATGAGAAATGCAGCAGGAGAGCGACGATCTGACAAAATGCAGCGCCCGGTCCCTCCAATTTCTCATCTTTTTCGCCAGGAGAGTATGCGTTAGATGGATGGTCGGGTTGGTCGGAGGTAATGTGAGGGTGTGGAATAGATATAGTGCTGCGGGGTGGAGGAGGAGGGAGAGGGAGCGAGAGGGAACTATAGGGGGCGCTGCGGGCGCAGCAGCAGACAGCAGAGTGGCAATCTCCTGTAGCGCGCCGTATCGCGCCTATCGCCCGTCCCTTTTCTCTGAATATATGAAAGAGTGACACGTTCCCGTATCGAAAACGGGGGAGCGAGCGTCGATAGCAAACAGTGCGGCGTCGAACTCTGGCGGAAAAAAAAGGGCAGCCGGCGGCGGGCGCTTGGCGCTTTTCGATGTCCAGGATCGCGATGACCTGCCGGACCCGCGGGGGCCGGTGGCAGGGGGTCGACGCCGACGGGGGACACGGGCAGCGCGGGGAAGTCAGCCGCGGGGCAATCCGAGGACAATGACGGTGGTCCTCTGGAGCCGTTAATCACCAGCGCCATCCCCCGCTCATGGCTCCCCGGGGGGTCCGTGGAGGGGAGGAGGCCGTCCCAGGGGCGTCCCGCGGGGTGTCCCGTCCCGCGCGGGGTGTCCTCCGGGGCTCGGGCAGGCCGCTCGCCCGCGGACAAACAGGGCTCTTGAAGTTACGACTCCGGCATGAATAGAGCGGGCACACACACTATCTGCACCGAGGTGGTGCGCTGTGCTGCTCACTACAAGACTCCAATGAAGGTCCGCGTAATCGTCCACATACTACGTAACCCTGTCTCTGTCTCTCTCACTCACGCAAGTCCCCCACAGGTGTGACAAAGACAGAGCGACGCTGATGCTCCGGCTTTGTTTCTGCAGTATATCGGGGGCGATAGCATTCAGTGGGGTCCCGCGCGTGTGTCCGCCGCTGCGCCGTGTTGAATGGGGAGCTCACACACACGCTCACACACACAGGCACACACGCTCACACACACACGCACGCACGCCTCTAGGCGCAAAATAGAACACGGTGCGGCTCCGTGCCAATCTCGGGATCGTTTGTTTAGCAGGGCGTCGTTGTTGTGTTTCACTGCAACGCCCTCTCTCTCCCTCTCCCTCCTTCCTCCCCTCCGCTGTCACTGCAGGGGTCCATGCGGAGAGAGGAGAGAGAGAGAGAGAGAGGGAGGAAGAGTGGGGAGGGGGGTTCATACAGAATAGAGGTGGTGATAGCGATTCTGCGCCAAACGGCGGCGTCCCCTCTCGAACCGCTTGGCCGCGCCCGGCCCGGCCTCTGGTGTACACGGTACGTACTCACTCATTTATCAGTGGCGTCACCGCCGGGGGAGGGGGAGTGGAGGGGGGGGGGAGGGAGACCCGGGTGGGACTCGGCCCAACGGGATGAAAGAGCTGCAGGTGCCTCTATGCGGGGCAGCGGGAGCAGCAGCAGCAGCAGCCCGGTCCCGGCCTCCTTGAGAGGAAAGCACATTATCAATCACAGTCGTGCGGAGCGATTCCGAACGCTCTCTTCTCCCTGAACCCCTCGCTCTCTCGCTCTCTCATGGAGCACCCCACGTGTGCGACAGAGACAGCGAGAGCAGCGTTCGGAGTCGGCCCCGGAGCCTCGCCGCCGGCATTCCCGACCCCCGTCCTCGCGCACCCCCGGCCAGGCCCCAGGCCCAATCAGAATGCAGCACAAACGAGGCTAACCTGGCGTATCATGGCCATGGCCCGGCCCGGGGCCCCATCATGAGGGGCGCATTCGAGCCCAACCCGACGGCGCGACGTTGACAAAACTGGGCGCACGGCTCGGTTGGTTTTGGCCCTTACATCCGTATAAGCACGCGTGGGACTCCTCCACGACGGGGAGGTGCAGTGCGGCCCGCACGGCGGCGGCGGGGCGGCGTGTGGGTCCCGGGGGACGCGTCCCGGCGACTACCAGACCTGTCGATGACTTGGTGGCGCGCGCACCCCGCAGCCCCGCGGCCCCCGCCGCCGTGCTCGCTGTTTTATCTATCAACGTCACGGCCTAGTGGGGCTGCGCCGCGCTGCAGCCGCACCAGAGTGGTACACGACAGCGTCCCTGAAAAGGACTCGGAGCCGGGGCTCCCGCGGGACTTGTCACCGTGCTGCGCTCGCGATGCCGCCGCGGCGCCTGTAGTGTTGATACTAGCCCCTCCCCCCCCCCCCTTCCCCTCCCTCGGCGCGTTGCTGGCGCCGTGCATGAGTCATGCACTGACCCGTGTGCTCCTGTATCCCGTCTCGCACCACTGCACACCGCAGCACAACCTTATCTTGTTTTCTAGTGCTGCCGCGCACCGGAGAAATTCGCGTCACGAAAGCAAAGTCCGCCGAAAAAAACTAAATCGTAAATCACGAAAATTCGTTCGTTTTCTGAATTATGACTACAACGCGGTTCGTGGCTACAGTGCGTCCCCGCGCAGCCCGCCTGCAGCCCGCCTGCAGCGTGCGGGCAGTGCGGGCATCATTTCCGCCACCGGTCCGCCCCTCTCTCGCGCGGCGCTGCTGTGCTGGAGGAGACACGGACCATTACTCGCTGCTCAAATGATGAATCCAACACGCAGAGGCCGGCCGGCGGTGCGATGCCCGCCTCGAAACCGAATATCAGCCGGGGAGGAGGCCGGCCTCCCCGCTGCAGCGCCGCAGCGTGCCCGCGGCCTCCCCCTCGCCTCGCGGGCTCTCCGTCGTGGTCGTCGTCGTGATACGGCCGCCGCGCTTCACGCGAACGCGGACCCAGAAAATGCCCCGATAAGCGCGCGGCGCTGCGAATAAAGACAACCGGAGATAGTGGCAGTGCCGAGATTTCTTTCTGAGAGAGTGCTCGGAGAGGATGTGAAAGAAGCAACAGCAAGCGGATGCCTGACCGCAGGCAGACGACAGCGCAGCAGACGACGACGCTGCGTGCCCAGCACACTGATAGCAGCGCTAGCGCTATCTCTCTTTCTCTCCCGGTGCGTTGCAGTATTCCGATACACCGACACCGCATCGTCCGTCCTCCTCCCACCGCACATGAGCAATGCTGCACGTCTCGGAGGCGACGCCTCGCGGGGGCGTGGCGACGCCGGCCGGAGAATCATCCAATGAGGCGCAGAGAATGGCGCACACACTGCGCCGTCCCACGCTCGCCTCCGTGTTTTCTGAATTATGACGCGGGGCGACGCGAGGGGTCCGCGCCGGCTGCCGCCACAATCACTTTATTCCGGGGTCAGATGTCGCCGTTCCGTTCGTCGCATTCTCGCTAAAAACCGAGGCTCGGGAAATTTTCAGACTTTTTAAACGCTCACTTTTCCTTTTGTGAATTGAGAGATAGGCGGTAAGCGTGAAGGTGCTGAGCAAAACAGAGGCATCCGCCGCGATCGCAGATATTATTTCGACGTACGTACAGAGAGGTTCCGATCTGCAGTGACAGCAGCGGGGCGGCCGGGACCCGACAGCAGGGCCCCGCGGCCGGCCGGCCGGCAGGGGGGGCTGCCAGCCAGGCGCTACGATGCCAACGGTCCGCCGTCCGCCGGGACGCACAAGAAAACAAAACAGAGCAGCCGGGAAAGCAAACCGATTGAATCGATTGCGAACGGGGTTTGTTTTCACGCTGTCCCTCAGCGCGGGCAGCTCGGCTCGCGGCGGCCGGCGGCTGTGCCCTGTGCTGCCGGCCCTGCCCGCTGCCCTGCAAGTCCATTCAATGAAATAATGGGTTTCGGCGCCGGGGCTGTTAAACGTTTTCGTCCCAGTAAGCTCCAAGGGAAAATGTCCGTATATATCGTATCGTTCGTGTGTGTGTGTGTGTGTGCGTGCGCGAGCCCGCAGGCGCGACCCCACCGTAAGCACGCGCAGGAATGGACTGTTAACTGCGCGGCCGAGACGGGCGCGGGTTCGAATCCCGAAGTGAGTGCGCTGCACAGTCAGTTATTCGTGGTTTCTTTCTCAATTCCGTTTTCAGTGTCCTCAGAATACTCTATTGAGCAGCGGCGCTTTAAAAAATTGAGTGAAAAAAAAACAGACAAACTGAAAAAAAATTAATTAATAACTTTATGACGTTATTGTTCTTCACGACCCCAATTTTTTTGGCCACATTTGATATCGTTTTTGATTAACTTCGTTTCCGCGTCGCGGTCCGTGCGCGGCGGGGTTTTTACATTGTGAGGATGGGAAGGAACGCTTCGGCCCGCCCACCCGTCGGCGGCGCCACCGCCACCACAGCTCCCCGAACGGTGCAATGGCTGAATCATGGTCGGCGGCGGCGCGGCGGCGGCGGGCGGCCTCGTGCATTACCAGGGCGTCGTGTGTTTAGTAAACAGCGGCGTGCACCTTTCACCCGGCCGCCCGCCGCCCCGCCGCCGCCCCCAGCGGAGCTGCAGCAGCCTCCCCGTGTGGATGGAAATATGAGATTTTCTCTGCGCGCTGTTATTTCCCGAGGCGTGTGTACACACACACACACACGCACACACACGCGCGCGCACAGTTCCTCTGCGCCGTGCTACTATACAACGTGTGCCGCCCTCCTGATCCGCCTCGTCCTCCTCCTCTTCGTATACTTTGCGCGTCGGCAGGCAAAAGCGTCGTCGGTATAATTTGCGTCCTCTGATTTTTATCTCGCTTATTCAGACGTCCCGCTCTAAATCAGCTGCTCGGCGGCGGCAGTCTGTTTCGGGTATCCATTTCATATTTCCGCGCCCCGCTGCCCCGCGGCAGTTGTGAGCTGACTGCGCGGCCCCGCGGGATGTCGTGGTGGCGCTGCTTCACGGCCCGCATGGCGTCGCATGGCGTGCTGCAGCGCCGTTTGGTTAATAAGTAGGTATCAAACGCGCCTCGGCGACCAATCGGCGGGGCGGTGTGACAGCGCCGCGTGCTGCGAGAGATGCCTAAAAACGTGTAGCGTCGCTCGTAGCGCGGCCCGCATGACGTGAGGCCGATACAGCGCGGGACAGTCGGACCTCTCTCTTGCACCACCGCGGTCAAACGGGACGTCGCGTCTCTCTCTCTCTCTCGTACTCGGGGCTAAGCTAAAGCCAGCGGCCAGCTGCTGCCCGGAGAATAGGCGACAGAGGCACCGGCGTAACGCAATAAATAAACGACTAAATAATCATCGCTTAGAATTATTTCGATGACGATTTTTCGATTAATCGCACGTAGGCCCATCATCGTTCCCTCTCAGTTTCGGACTTCTCCGGATTCGTCGTGACTCGTGTGTTTTGGGTCCGGGATGCGAGGCCCGCCCGGCTGCGCAGCACACAGGCGCCAGGCCCGGCAGGGCCTCCGGGTCAGGCCTTGGGACCCGGCAGCGGTGCCGTGCGGGGAGGGGGGGGGGGGGGCTGCATGCGGGTGCGCTGCAGGTAGGGTTATGGGATGAGGGGGGGGGGGGTGCCATCTCCCCTCCCTCCTGCTTATAGGTTGGCAGCAGCGTCGACGGGGAAAACAAACACACACGCCCAGCTTCATGTAGGTGGTCAGGCTGAAACAATCGGTCCCGGCAGCCCCGCCCGGGCCCTGCTGGCGGTACCGGAGCGTGGCTGGGAGGGGGGGGGGGGGGGGGGGGGGGGGGCCCCGGGGGCCCCGGGGGCCTCGGGGCGGACGCCGACGACCGTGATAATAAGGATGATTACTGCCGTCGTGAAGGGTTCTGACGGGGCCCTGCCCGGCGCTGCCCGGCCCTGCAGTACAGCGTACGCCCCGAGCCTCTCCTCGGAGGCGCTAGGCCACCACCAGTGCCGACGGGGGCTGCGACGCGACGGTCTTCTTCTCTGGTTCTATTATCAAGATCGCGTCGTTCGAATTTTGCCGCGCCGTCAGGGCGCCCCCGTCCCCCGTCCCCCCCCCCCCCCCCCCCACTTCCCACTTGCTTCATGGGACGGCGACGACGACAACGCGGGCTCGAGTACCGCGGCCGAGTGTCTCGGCGCGTTTTATTTTGAGCTTGAGTTTCTGCTGCGCCGCTGCAGTGCTTGTCTCGGAGGAGGAAAGTAATGGTTGTGCGTACGTACACGGGACGGCCTCGTCTGTGTGAGTGCGTGAGTGTGTGTTGTGCGTTCGACGCGCCCCCCCAGGGTTAACAAGCGGACAGGCAAGCTCGCCTGTTACTGATACGGCAATGCCCGGCCAAGAGGTCCCGTACCGCGCCATGAGGAGGGCCGGGCTCCATGGACAGCTCATGTTTGTGATGACTCGGCGGGACTTCGCGCCACCACAGGCTCCTCCGCCGTCTCCCTCTCTCTCTCCCTCTCTGTCTTCTCACTTTGCAGAAGGCTCTCCAGTTACTGCCTCCTCTCCAGTGATGGACTGGAGAGCCCTCGCGGCTGCACCACCACCACCACCGCCGGGGCTGCAAACGACACCTGATTGGTCGTTGCTAGCAGCAGCGAGCCCGCATGTGGGCAAAGTGCTACCTGCGGCCCGCGGGGAGGAAGTGCGTGAGCGCGGGCGCGCGGCGGTCCGCGGCGGTCAGCGGGGGGCGCCGCGCGTCCACCACCACCACCACCACGACCGAGAGAGAAGCATGCGAGGGGCGGTGATGGGTTTACGCCACGTTATTAGTTTTACATTTTCGTTACAACGTTTCCGTCTCGCTCGTGTTGAGGACGGGAGGGTGTTTGTCAGAGGAAGCTGTGGGGTGCTGACGGGCCGACTGGCGCTGGGCTGCGCTGGGCAGGCCGTGGATGCGGGCGGGGCCGCCGCGGCGCGCGGGCCCAGGCGGGTCGGATCGGGAGGGCGGATGATCCGTTCCGTTCAACGCCACACCGCCGCCGCAGCAGCAGCAGCAATTTTTCATCGTCAGCGGGCCGCCGTCTGCTACTGGTGCCCGTCACGCCTCGTTGTCTCCCTATTCGCGCGTCCGAGTGACGACTTGATCTGGCCGGCGGCTCCGGTCGGCCCGGCCGGCCCTCAACTACTCGCTGTGACTCACTAGTTGGCGGCGGGGGAGTGCGGCGGGGTCCTGCCCGTCGTGGTCGGGACGACGGCGGCCCGGGGGTCGGCCGGGCGGCCGCTGACGAGGACGATTACTGTATCAACATCAGGCCCTCATTATCCCAGTCCAAGACCACACACGATAGCGGCGACCCCAGCGGCCCCGGCGGCCCGGCCCTGACCGCCCGGCACGGCCCCGCACGGCCCGGCACGGACAGCCACCGCAGCCACAACAAGATCTGCAGGTAGGGGCGGCTGCGGCGCTGCTGCCAAGGGTTTGGAACACCTTCCGAACGCTGCGGCCCCAGCAGTATATCGACTTCGGGCGATGCGGAGTGCGCAGCGAAACCCACGGCCTCCGGGTCCGCCTCCAGGCCTCATCTCAGACCAGCTTATCTCGTACGCGCCCACGCTGGAGCCGCTGGAGCCACTGGAGCCGCTGGAGCCGCTGGAGCCGGCTGGAGGCCCCCGTCAGCCCTCCTAGGCGCACAGGGCTACTGTTCTAATCGCCTCCCCAGCATCCTCTCTCGTATGATAATGCCACTTGATCCCGATTGAACATTCCGTGGCCGAGTGGACAGAGATAGCGTCTCGGGTTTCACTCTGTTTCCTAATCCTCACTGCCTCCCAGGGCTGGCCGCAGAGTGCACCACGGAGTCGCACGGGAGTGTCTGCTTGCCAACGCCAGTCTGGCCGGGGGGGGGGGGGGGGGGGGGGGGGGTGTCGTGGACCCCAAAGGAGCCCCTTCCTCCTCGACTGTTAATTAGCAGTTTTCGCGCAGCACTAAACCTCTGCTGACCTCTAACCCCCCTCCTCCTTCACCACCGACTCCTTCCAATCGCGATTCGGGGATCGTATTCGGCTCGACCTCTCCCGCCGACGATCGCCCCTCGCATCCGCGCACGACCACGCCGGCCTCCCGGGCCTGTAATGAGTGCTGTTGAGCTTCCAGGAACGTCCGGCGACGACGACGTCGACGCCGTCCTGTCGCGTCGTCGGCGGGCTGCTGTCCGCGTCGTGTCGCCCCTAGATAACGCCGACGCCCACGACACCGGCACGCCCTCGGGCCGCCCGGGTCGGTCCGCCGTGCGGGGACGGCCGCCTGCCGGGCCCACGGTTCCCGGAACACAAAAGGACGAATTGGACGACGGTCCGATCAGCCAGTCTGGGCTGCGGTGGCGGCAGCGCGGGTCCGTACGGCACCGGGGGCTGCCGGGGACTGCCGGGGGGCTGCGGGGGCCCGAGGGCCGCGCCTGCGGGGAATGCACGGTCACGACTGCCCCCGCCCCCCGGGGCCCCCGCGACCCCTCGGCACGTAAGTTATGTACCGTCCGGCGCGGGCTTGCAGCGGCGGCGGCGTCGCCGCCGTCGTGGTCCGACGGCCCACTGCCGATACCGCAGCGCAGCCATGTTTCCTGAAAACGCAAAGCGAGCAAGCAAAAGGTTTAAAGGGCCGCTAGAGGAACACGGAGCCGTCGTGAGGGGCCGCCCTCTGACCCCGCCGGCTGGACCCTCCAGGCCCTCCGGACCCTCCGGACCCTCCGGACCCTGAGGAGGACACGAAGATCCCTCGCGGTCGAAAGAAGACGCGCAGCCCTCGATGTTCCATCTCTCTCCAACTGCACAGCTAGAGTTACATTACTCCGCGCGCAGCTTACAAGCAGCGTACAGTCGTTGGAAACGGCAGTGCGTGTATGTGTGTGTACGTGTGCGCGTGTGTGTGCGCGCAGTTGACCCGATATGCGTGTGCGGTTGGACACGCGAGAACGTGTCAGAGTGTGTGTCTAGAGGTGTGTAAGCCACACCGCTCGTTGTAACGAATCCTTTGTAGCCTGCGGCCTGCGGGCGGCCTGCCTGCTGCTGCTGGCTGGGTGCACATACACACACGCACACACACAGCCGAGATTTTCACACACGCAATGCGGGTTTCCACGATTTAAATTTGTTTGTATTTTCGGCCGCGATAAGTCATGCATCGCAGACGACGCCAAAGTCGTTAATTAATTAATTAGTCGACTTGTTCGCTTCAAAATAATTATCGCCATTGTCAGCAGCTATTGTTAATTTTGCCTGCAAAATTATATACTTGTATAAAAGTAGTTATTTACGCGGGAATCCATAGAAACACGCCCTCCGTCTCACAGTACTTACCTTTATGTAAAAGTTTTGTCATGACGGCGCCCCGTGTGTGTTTCTGAGAAGTGTTTCGCCTTGGCGGCGCGCTGCGGTGGGCAGCGGAGCAGCGGAGCCATGAGCCGCCATGGACACGCGTGTCACGTGATCAGATCGTGTTACACGGCGTTACACTGTAAGACTGCGTTACGTAACGCAGCGCTGTAAAGCTAACCGCGTTCTTGTTAAACCTTTCCTCGGTCGGGTCGGCTTCCCGCCCGCCTCACGACCGACACGTGATTGCGATGCGGTGATTGCAAATGACAATTGCTCCGTAATTCCGATATGAATACCAACCGCACGCAATGACCATGACAAAGGGTGGGTCAGGAAGGACGTGGTGGTGGTTGTGGTGGTGAGGGCCCGGAGGGATCAGCATGGTGACCTACATGGCGTGCCTCTTCCCGCGAAACACGATCAACGAAATGGAAAGAGTGCATCAAGACAAATAATACATCGGGGGGGGGGGGGGGCAAGAAAAATTACATATTCATGATTAATTTCCGGGCGACACACTGCAGAGCGGCGCCGCGACGTTTCCATCTGCTCGTGCACCGGACCACTTTGTCAGCACCAGGAGCAGGTACTACACGACGGCGACACGCACGCGGCGCGCGGCCGCGCCGACGACGGCGACGTCTCCCGGGGGCCCCGCGGAGGGCCGCGCGGAGGGCCCCGCCGCATCGATCCTGGTCGCAGACGGGCGACATGTTCATATACACACCCCGGTGAGATGGATTGTCCGGGAGGTTCCCCGTCCCCCCGATCCCATCGGGCCGGCCCGATCTCGAGAGTGTCACGGCCATATTGATGGCCTCGGCACATGCACCACGGGATGCGCGTGGCGCCCCGCGGGGTCCGTTTGGTGGCCGAGCCAAACAACCTGTACGCATGCGCTGCGGGAGTGCGACAGGGACGCCCCATCTGACTGTGGCAGCGCGAGAGAGATGCCCGGCCGGCCATCCCCGGTCGAGCATCTCTCTTGCACTACTGCAGTCATATGGGGCGTCCCGCGGCCCTCTCAGACCGCCACTAGGTGCTGCAGGTGCCGCTGCAGCTGCTGCTGTGCTTACTTATCGACAGGCCGTCGCTAGAAGGTCCTGTTATCGCCCGGCCGCAGCATTCCGACGACAACATTCGTCTCCCGCGGCGATCGTGCTGCACCTCATCGCGTGCGTGTGGCTCGCACACGCACATGCACGCGCGTGCGGACGCCGTACTTTGTGCACGCCGGACCGACTTGCAAGATCGTCAAGATTAATCTACATTTCGGTCTGAACGACGCGCATTTTGTGTAGTCGAATCAACAAGTCTCCTTCGACAGCATTTTGCACGGGGGTGAGCACGGGCGGGCCACGGCCGGCCAGGGCCTATCCTCCGGCCGTCAGGGCGGAATGGAGCTACGTGTTGGACTCCCTCTGGTGAAGCCTGGAGAAGACGATTTCCAGGCAGGCCACGACGAAAACGGTGACTTTGAGAGGCGGCTGCCGCCGGATCTGCTCGGGTCTCTCTTCGTTTGTTTAAGCAACCACTTACCATACGATGAAGGGAGATAATTATTGCTTTCCCCGGTTAACGAGGAAATTATACACGGGGCGGGCCTCGGCGGGCCTCGGCGGGCCTCGGTGGGCGGGGCCGGGCAGCCGGCAAGGCAGCCGGCCGCCAGCACCCGTCCTCGTGTGGTGATCCCCCGGATTCTGCCCGGATAAAGTTCGGGACGGGGCGAGGAGGAAGAAAAACAAGAACGAAAGAGGAGAGAGAGAGAGAGAGAGAGAGAGAGAGAGAGAGAGAGAGAGAGAGAGAGAGAGAGAGAGAGAGAGAAGCGGACGGACAATAGAACACGTCAGTGGGCGTGGCCTGCGTGGCGCACTCGCGAGCGTTTACGATGCGACGCGACAACATGCAACAAGCGACAGACACTCGCGGCACGGCGGTTACGGCGGACACGAGCACTTGGCACCTGGCCTACCACAATGTCGGGACGGGAAATCAGAGAGAAAAGTGCGCCAAGAGTCCCGCGAGTCTGCGGGGATGTGAGGTTAGGGCCGGCAGGGGAAATGGTTTCATATGTCGTGTTGGTAGTGCCGCTTCAGCGTACGGACGGATCGTTACTGCTGTCCGTAAATCGCCATCACCGTGTTCTCGTTTATATCCCGCCGCGTGTGCGAGCGAGACGGATGCCCGCAGGAAGTCCCTTCGGAGCGAGGGAGATGGACATCCGTTTACGAGTTTTGTGTGTTTGCCCAAGATTATACGACCGAAATATATCGTTGTGTTTTTAAGTATACGCGGACGGCGACGACGACGAATGTAAAACGCGCCGAAAAATTTACGTCCGCCGTTTGAGGAGGTCGCCTGCTGATTTGAGTTTTGAGGGCGGCGTAGGCACAACAGACGCAGCGGGCGCGGCGGGCGCGGCGGGCGCAGCGGGCAGTAATGTGAGCGTTCTGCGAGTCCCGCGGGGTGCCTGGGAGGTGCCTTGGAGGTGCCTCGGAGAGACCTCAGAGGGGCAGTAAAGGAGGAATAAGATACCCAAGGTTATCTCTGGGCATCGTGCCGTAAGTCCGGCCGGCGTCTGTCCCTCCTTGCTTCTTATGATGATGATTATTATTATTTTGATCGGACAGGGATTTTTTCCCTCCACCCTGGCTCCTTTTGGTGTTGTCGTGTCCCTCACGTGTGTGTGCGTGTGAGTGTGTTTGGGGGACACGCAGCACGGGGCCCGAACTGGTGTCAAGCGTGATGAACAATATCGCCTGCTCAGTGTTGTCATTTTATTTTCCATAATTTTTTGGGGGGCAACATGTCGGGGATGAATAATCTGATACAATGTATAAGTCCATAAATAAAACTCGAAATATGCTCAACGATTTTGTAGTTCGAAAAAACAGAGCGCTATTGAACACATGTGCCGCAAAGACGGCGAGTTTGTGCCGCAGTGTGCGTAAGCGGTACACACCTGCAATATGCGCTTCAATTTGTACAGCTGAAGTAGTACCGTGTGCGTGCGGTGAACCGAGTGCAGCAGACAGTACAATATCACTCCAACGCCAGCAGCAGCCGCTTCGAATAATGCCCGGAGCCAGCTACATATTTGGATCTCACTTGGCTCCTTTATTTCTGTTGTGGCTCCGGCCGGCCTCACCGGACAACACGTGCTCAGCGGGAGCCCGTCCGTGTTTATGTGATAGTGAGCATCGTATGAGGAGCGCCGTATGCCGTGCGTACCCCGCTCGCAGCTCAAGCCCGGTGGAGGGAGGGGGGGGGGGGTAAGGGGGGAGCGACGGCACATAACGCGGACAAGGAACAGTTTGTTCCTATCGAGGCCTACCTACACATGGAGTAGTGCTTTCGGTGTGTTTTTTTAAAACGACATTTTACGACGGGAATCGAGCGTAGATATTGTGAAGAGGGACAGTCTGGCCGCCGCGCCGCCGCGTGTTGCGGCTCCCCCATTCGACTGTCTGCGTGGTCTACTGCCGCTTCCCACCGGCACCCCGCATTCTCCTCTTGTTTATCCCCTCTTCCTAGTTATCTCCTCTAGTTATCGCCTCTCTGTCTCTCCTCGTTTATTATTTTCGCCCGGTTACGACCCTACGAAGTCCTTCATTAATTCCCCCCCCCCCTCCTCTGCAGAAAAACCGCGCGCTGCATCTCTGTTCATCTCAAGCCGTCATCACCTCCTCCTCGTCCTCTCCCCTTCCACTCCTCTCTCTCTCTCTCTCTCTCTCTCTCTCTCTCTCTTCCCTGCCGAAGAGGCCTCGTAAAGAATCTTCCGGAACTTCTCCCCGGGGCCACAGCGCACGGCGCACCGCAGCGAGGCAGTCCGCTGCGGGGCCCCGCCAAAGCGCATACAGAGAGAGATTATTTCAAGACGCGTATAAAATCAATCAACCGGGCCTCGCTCCCCGCCCTCCGAGGTGACTAAGCAAATAATGTTTGGCGTGGGTCGGGGGGGGGGGGGGGGGGGGGTCGTGCACGCCGCTGCCGCGCCCCGCGGCGGGGGCAGGCGAGGCGGGGCCGAGACACGCGAAAGATGCCAGCGCAAAGTGAACGGACGAGTAATATACCAACATAACGAAGCGGATGGTGCAGCGGCGAGTGACGGCCCACACGGCGTGCGGCGTGCGTGGAGTGACGAACGGCGCACTTGACAGACGAAACGTGCGCGGACGCTCGTCTGCTGGTGGGAGGGAAAAAGAGATTCCTTGTTCAAGTTTTTATTCCGGACAAATTTGCAATAACTCTCGTCTCCTCCTTTCCGACGACGCGAAATTAATTTCGCGTGCGCTGCAACGCGTCTGGATGTCCGGCTGATCGAGCACCTCGTAACCGAAGCTGGCCAGGCCAGCAGGAGCGGGTCCCGGGGAGCCGACGGGGAGCCACAGCGGGCACAGCGGACAAATCAAGATAGGTGCGTTCAACAAATAAATTATCCGCTCCGGCACCCGGCCGGCTCACAAGGCGCTCTGGCTGCCACCGCAGCGGGGGACCGACGCCCGAAACCTCCTGCCTACACTCCACGCAGCGCGCCCCTCAGGGATGAGAGTATAACCGTGGAAATTTTGTTTTTACAAAACTAATACTAACCGGCACTTCCTCTGTCTCTTGTCCAACCAAAATTTTAGCTTCGGTCAAGCTGTTCTCTCTCTCTCTCTCTCTCATTCGGCTCCCCGTGTGATGACTCTCCGCTGCTCTAGATTAACCGGAGATTTACGGCTTAATAAGCTCCCGCGTCGACGGCCATGCCATGCATCACATTTCCACGGATCGCTCGGGGCTGGGAATTAAATTGAGACATTATTTTGTTTGTTGAAGTGATCTCGCGTCGGCGGGTCGTCAGCGGAGGCGCGGTACTCGCGGACGCCACGCATGCGGTGAACAGAACATTTTCCCCCCGAGGCCTCTCCTCTGCTGTTGTGCCCACCTCACCCCCCTCACCCCCCACGCTGCTGAGTCGCGGCTGCTCACGGGGAGCCGCCACACTCGTCAACAACCCCCCCCCCCCCCCCCCCCCCCCCCCCGCCACCCCTTACAACGCTCTCCGCCCCTCTCCTCCCGGTTTAGCACAAGGCAGCTGCCTGGGAAACATTTTCAGCGTCGTTCGGAACAGCAAATAAATCAGGCGCTCATAAATTGAATGTTTATACGGGCCGCAAACGGGCGGGGAACAATACGGGCTGAGAAAGCGCGGCGGCGCGAAGGCGAAGGCCTGGTGGACGCAGCGCCTGCCGGGGGCCTGCCGGGGGCCTGGCCGGGCCGGGCCGAGCGGGACGGGTGGTGAGGTTATGGGCGGCGGTAATGGCTTTCCGCGGGCGCTGCCAGCGCTGCCAGCACAGCGCTGCCGGCACAGCGCTGCCAACACTGCAGTCGTGGCACTGCGCACCACGCCTCAGTTTTTGCCCGCATCGTAACCGTCTTCGCTCACTCCCATATTCCGTGTAACCGTCGTGTGTGACCGCTACTCGCTGTGCGGGCCCCTGATGTACTATTTGGAGGCTGCATCGCTGAAACTGTTTTGTGTGCGACCCAAATGAGCGTACACGATGTGAAAAAGATCGTACAGCGTGCAAACACTGGTGCCGCGGCTAATAAGCCGTGCTATATGCACTGTGCCTTAGAGAGAGAGAGAGAGAGAGAGAGAGAGAGAGAGAGAGAGAGAGAGAGAGGGTGGGCCCTCCAGAAGAAGAACAATCACCGGTCGGCACGGCACATGATGGGACCAAGGGATATGGATGTATAGATTACCGTCTCGTTTGCTCTCGAGAGGTTGTTGGGTCGGTTCCGATGCACGGGGGGCGGACGGGCAAGGAGTGCGGCGAGTGCAGCGAGTGCAGCGAGTGCAGCGAGTGCAGCGAGTGCGGCGAGTGCAGAGAGTGCACGCCCAGCACGGCCAGCAGGGTCCCTACCCGCGGTGCTCGGCGCGGTCCGGGCGAGGTGAGGTGCAGTACTCGGAATCGTCCGGCGAGCGCGCGGGGGCCAGCGGGAACCAGCGGGGACCAGCGGGGGCCCAGCGGGGACCTGCAACAACGCCCGTAACCGAAACCGACCACGACACGATGACGCCGGGGGAAGGATTGGAAGGTAAGCTGGCTGGGATTGCTGGAAAGGGCCTCGGTGTTGTACAGGAGTCCGTGGCGGGGGCCGCGGGGGCCGCGGGGCACGGTATGCACTGCTCACTCGCCTCGTAGTACAGCCGCCGATCCCTGTCTCGCTTCCAGGAGAATGCGGCGGGGCCCAGGCAAGCAGTCGTGGACAAACACGCCCTCCGGGGTAAACGAGAGACGAGAGGCCAGGGAGCTCTGGCTCCGCTGGCGGGGGGCGCGGCCCGCGGCCCCGGCGCCGCCACTGCTCGGGAGGATCCTTCTGGACCCCCCCTAGGACGTCCTTCTGGTCATATGGCGGTCTGCTGGGAGCGTGTCCGCTGCTGTCCGGTTGTGAGCGACTCCGTGGGAGCAGCAGCAGCAGCAGCAGCAGCAGCAGCAGCAGCAGCAGCAGCAGCAGCAGCAGCAGCAGTGCCGAGCGACGCGCTCACCGCAAACGGCGAAGCAGGAGGGGCTTCGCTGCAGTGCGCTGCGCGTCAGGAACAAGTGTGAGCGAGCGGCGATGCACGGCGATGCACTGCCGGGAACATTATATAGGGCGACAAGAAAAATCCCCACATCATCTCTGTTCTAAGTTTTACAAATACTTGGTTGTTATACCAGGTGTCCCAGCTCAGCCGTGCCAGAGAAATGGTAGGCAAGCCCGCAACACTAGCCTCGCGCGGGGTGTCCAAGCCGAGCACTTTGCAGAGTGGCATGGCGCCACTTTTCCGATAGCCTAAAATAGACATCAATAAAGTTTGATCAGGCGCCAATAGCCCGTTATTTTCCCATCTTTTAGCTCAAATCGGAGAATGCCGCACGGATGCGAACAGATTTAGATTGACCTAACCTCTAAAGCGCGTCGTTTGCAGCTGGTGACCGGCTCAGAGCTGGACGCCATGGCGCCTCTTGCAAGAGTGGGCACCTCACGAGAGGCTAGTGTTACGGGCTTGCCTACCTTTTCCCTGGCACGGCTGAGCTGGGACACCTGGTATAGTTTCATTAAAACTTTGTGATTATAAAAAAAAATTTTAAAATTTTGTGACCGGAGGTAAAACCTTTGCGCGCGGATTTCAAATACTTCGTCGTCTGCCTGCGTTCTCTTTTCCCGCGCGCATTTTACGAATGGCCGCCGCCGCCCCGCCGCGCGTTTCATTCCGATTTCACAGCGACACTCGGCGGCGCACGCGGCGAACACGCGCGCGGCAACAACACCACCGCACCGCACCCCTTCTTGTGCTGCCCTCGATAAATCACACCTAATGTGACAAACAGGCCGCACTGACTCTTCTCATCTGCTGCTGCTGCTGCTGCTTCTGCTGCTGCACTCTCATCGCTGTAGAGATGAACGCTCCAGAGTTCGGAATACATTTTCTGCATCACAGACCCCCAGTGCACACACACGATACACACACACACACACGCGGTGCGGGCGCACTGTGCTCGAATCATCATCATCATCACCACCACCACCACCACCGTCGTCGTTGTCGTAGTCCGCCTGTCATTATTTTCACACCTTTTCATCTCATCTCGCGCCGCTTTGTGGCCGAGGCGTTCGGCGTGCCCAAACATCACACGCTTCCGTCCGGTGTCGTAAGGAGAGAGAGAGAGAGAGAGAGAGAGAGAGAGAGAGAGAGAGAGAGAGAGAGCAAGGGGTCGACAAAAGGAGGGGAGGGGCCTGTCTGCACGGCTCCGATTTCCTTTCACGCCGTCTGCATCACACGGGACACACAGAGGAGGAGGGACACGCACAGCAGCAGGGCCTTTCTGCCAGCGTAATACAATTTCTGCAGCCGCTTTTCGAGAGAGTCTCTATGGGCTCCGCCGGCTCCGCGGAGTACACGAGAGAGTACAGACGGCCCCGCTCGAACCTTATCCCGCCCCCGCATGCCTAGAGAGACTCAGAGGGAGTCTCCTCCGAGTCCCTCCAGGCGTGCCCTGGGAGGAGACGCCGTGGTGGTGTGGTGGTGCGCGGCGTGCGCGAATCGCGGCGGTCAGCGGGCGGACACAAGGGGAGCCGTGGCCTCGCACCCACAAAAATGGATACTAGATTTCACTGATACGTAGTTTTGACAAGACTTAATTCAAGGAAACTTTAGTTGATTTAAGTAAAATTTACTTGTGGAAACCAAGTATACGCAATTGAAGACTAAAATCAAGAATCCAGTTTCGTGAGTGCGTGCTGCCGCCTGCGCTGCCCTCCTAACCCCTTCGCTGCCGCCGCTGCCGCCGGCCTCGTCGTGTTCACACTTTTCCTTTGTTTTCCGTCGCCTTGCTGCGGTCGTGTTTTGTTTGTTGTCGTGGTGCTGCCGTGCGTGGCCGCATGCGGGCCTGCAGCACCGCGCGTTACACGCTGCCGCTTAACATTTCAAATATATTTCCCCGTGTCCTCGTTCTCTCTCTCTCTCTCTCTCTCTCTCTCTCTCTCTCTCTCTCTCTCTCTCTTTCCAAGTCTCTTTCTCTCGTCCGTCCATGATGCATGAAGTTGTCAGCAATTTGTCGCCCCTCTCGAAGCCGGGCCGAGCGACGGACGACCATGTCGCGCTACCGCCGCCCTGAAGTACCTAATGGCGGTGCCCACCACACGGCCCCGGCACGGCCCCGGCACGCCGTCGGCACGACACGGCACGGCCACAACGAACGACACCGAGTGAATCACTCTCCCGGCCAGCGTCCCGTCAATCGCGGAGTCCGGTCACGGCCGGCCGTGTGTCGCAGGGGCGGGGTAGTACCCCGGGGGTACTTGCCGATCCCCGCCACGTCCGAGGCGGCGGCCCGGTCCGGGGAGGCCGGTACTACCACCCGTCCGACGGCTGCCATTCGGCTGCCACACGGCTGCCACACGGCTGCCACACGGCTGCCACACGGCTGCCACACGGCTGCCACACGGCCTGCCGCACGGCCCTTCCCGGGAATCCGTAAAGCTGTTGTCATGTCGAACAAGACGTGGGGGCCGCCAGTCGAGTGGGCCGTCGTGGTCGGCGCGGAGGCTCTCGATGCCAGCCGCACGGCGGCGACGACGGCGACGTCCGCAGTGACGTAGTTTCGCCCCTGCGGGACCTGACGTCCGCCCGGGACGACGACGCGGCGCCGACGCCCCCGACGACATCGTCGTCGTCGTCTCAATCAGATGCAGAGGGTGTCGAGTCCAGCGACGGACCCCGACTCCGCCCAGCCGGCCCAGCCGGCCCAACGATGCCGAACACTTGCCGCAGCGCGATGACATCTCCTCCTGGAAGCCCTGGAACTGGTTAGGCCCCGCCGTCCAGCCACGGCCCCGTCGCTCTGCCGCCCACCACCAACCGCCTTTGCTTCTCGATAAACAAACACCTCCGGACGCGACGAGGCGGGGCTGCTGCTGCTGGAGAAGGACCGGACTGGAGTCCTGGAGGCTCCAGCAGGGGGAAATGTCGCGCTCCGAATGGGGGCCGCCGTCGCGGATAAGGAGAAATGGAGCCGTTTGTGTGTACATAAAAGAGAGAGATAGAGAGAGAGAGAGGTGACGCTCGGTCGGGGCCGTAAAGGATAGAGTGAGAGGGCGGGGTAGTATGGGAAATGCAGCAGGCGACGCTCCGCATGGCGGTGGCAGTGTCCGCCCACTCCACGTCCACGTCGCAGGACGAACGCCGCCGGACTGATAAATTACTCAAATTGCCGTCGGCGGGTGCGGCGTGCGGTGCGTACAGAGTGGTGGGCGGCGAGTTTGTCGTCCTCCACGAAGAAGAGCCTCCAGCAGGCCGAGGCCCGCGGAGCTGCCGGACGGCGCGGCGCGGAGACTCAACGAGGGCCGAAAACAAACGAGATAGATCCGACGTGAAATTGCATATCCGCTGCAGAAAAGATTATGCGCGTCCAACGCTCTGCAATCTCTGCCTCACCCGAGGCGCAGTGCGCGCGCGCGCGTGTGTGTGTGCGTGCATGTGTGCGTGTGTGCGTCTCGAGTCATTATATTTTCCACAACTTTACGGCCGTACTTTATGCTTCTCTAAATCATTGTCGACCCGCTCCGCGCCCGGCTCGGCGCTGGCTGCGGCCGGGCTGCTTGTTTGGTCGTGTTGTTTCTTATTATTATTTCATTTGGAAGCAAAGGTGATGTTGGTAGCACTGGCGTAGAGTGCGTGGGGGGTGGAGGTTATAGGAGGCACGGCACGGCGAGGCACGACCAGGCACGGCCTCTCGGATTTATGCCCGGCCACACTGCTGAGGTGGTGGCCAAACAAGCAGGTAGCCAAGTCGTCTTTACCCTTTCTCCCCCTCCCTGTTTGGACCGGCGTGAAATTTTAATGAATTGATTATCAGTGGCCCCAGCAGCAGCAGCAGCAGCAGCAGCGCCGTGGGACGCGGTGATCGATGAATGACGGTGGAGTTACGGGGCGGACTTTCGATCACCAGAACGAGTATCGTATTCAAATTGATTTTCTTGCCGTGTTTCGGTGGCGGTGTTTCTCGGGAATGGGATAAGCGGGCAGGGGTATCGGCGGCGCTCTCGTGGCGACCCGCGTCCAAGTCTCTCGCGGTCCCCGCGGCGAGGACCTCGCGCCGATAGGACCCAGAGGCCACAGTCTGGCCGAGAGCGACGGACGTCTCATTGGACCGGGTTTCTCTCTCTCTCTCTCGCTCTGAGTCAAATGGGGCGTCCCGTCTCTCTCGCACTCACAAGCCATAGACCGCGCCACTGCCTACTCCAGGACCGCATCGTTTGACGTTTCCCCAGGTGGAAAATTCAGGCCAATGTTGCGCGCTGTGGGCTGAAGGTCTGAAGGTCCCTGCGGCCGTGCGGAGCACCAAACAGCGGAGTTGATGGCGACCGCGAGCTATGAAACCCAAACGAGGGACATAACCGTATGGGGCCGGCTGCATGGGGGCCCTTGCCCTTCTTCTGGGCCCCACCGGCCGGCTGCTGCCCCCCTTCGTCCCCCCTCCCCGGCCCCCTCCGGGTGGACACCTGGGGTCGCATGAGTTATACGGACTCGCATATCGTCCCGGACCGCCGAGGAAAATAAATATAATAAAAAGCCATAAGCGGGCGGCGGCGCGGGGGATTCGAACCGGGGATGTCCGCGAGTGCAGCGCGGGTGATTGATGGCTCCTCGCCCGCAGCGGCGGCAGCGGCCCAGCACATGCAGATTACAGAGGGCTCGCACGAACTTCCACGCCGCGGACTCGGCAGTATCGACGAAAATATTGAAAGGCGACGTCTGGAAGTAAATACACTTTTGGAGAGCCGCGTGAAACGGGGAAAGGGGGGAAAGAGACAAATAAATAGCGAAACGCGAATAATAAAGAATTTGCGGGCAAGTTCGTTTAAAAGCGGCGCGAGCAAAGGCGGGGAGAGGAACGTGAGCCACCGGAAACGTGATGGTTTCGGACAACTGCGAATTATACCCCCTTGGAGGAACCGGGGCGGTAGCGCAGGCCAGATCAAACAGGCGCCTAACTACCGAACCGCGGGGGAGCCGAGGCTTGTGTAATGCACCGAGAGCACACCGAGAAACAATCGCCGGCCGCGAATACCGAGCTGAGCCGAGCAGGTGCGGCCCGAGCCCGGCCGAGGCGTGCGCCGAGCCGAGCCGGGCGGGGCCGGCCGGGGCCGGGCGCGCTGCCGGGGTTAACTACATAAGCTGGGGCTGTCATTACGGGCCAGCAGTGCCTCGGAGGTAATTGGAACCTGTCGTCACCTGGGGAGGGACAGAGAGGGGGCGATAGGAGAGAATGGAAGGGAAAGAGAAAGAAGGAGAGAGAGAGAGAGAGAGAGAGAGAGAGAGAGAGAGAGAGCGACCGAGTAATTGGGCCGATGTGTTCGGCGTGCTTCGATATTCATCACTTGTTCTTCTTTCCGCCGCTCCGCGAGCCGCGCCGCCGCGCCGCCTCCTCCCAGCATCCCCGTTGTCTCCCAGCAGCCCTGTGTTTCGATACCAATTTATCATCATTGACGCTATCAGTCCGTCGAGATTGTGTTTATGGCCGGCGATTCGCCCCGTCTGCACGTCCCTCCCGCGCCCTCTCGAGCTTCCTCTATCCCGTAGAGTCGTCACGTGAGAGGTGTGTTCCGGAACGCCGTGTTCCTGCGCCTTCTGTTTGCATACTAATCTCGTTTCTTCAATCAAAATAATTAACAAGTTGTGTGTGTGTGTGTTGCGTCATAAGTTAGGCCCGTGACAGCGATACGGGCGCTTCATTATTTCTCGCGACATTCGGGTCCGTCTCGCCGCGCGCGCTTTAAATTGTTTATCTTTATTGACGAAACAAACACACAGGTGATGCCCGTCCGGTATGAGAAATGTGTTGTATTACGACACGAGAGATGCGAATAAAAATCTGCCCGGCCTCGCGTCCTGTGGCTGCGGCCTCAGCGAGCCTGGAGCACTGGAGCAATTTTAGGGGACCTAATAAAAGTTTTTAGGCAGAACCACAAAAATTTTAGTTAGTGCAGCAAAAGAAAATTGGGCTGTCAAGGTTTAGCGGCAAGTGCCTGAATTTTAAATCTTTGTGCCCGCCGATAATGGGGCTCATGAAATGGTGAGATGTGCGGCAGGTGAGTTTCCACTGTGCACATACTCTTGTACGCAGCGTTAGATTGCACGTTTGCACCGTGTGCATGTGTATGCGTTATGTGTGCTGCAGGGCAGCCATTGGTCAGCTGCGTACGTGTGTGTGTGTGTGTGTGTAGTAGTAGTAGTCGGCCACGCCCCCACGGATCTAACGCGGCGCGAAGGTGCGAATTGGGGGTCTCGGTAGAACGCGCCTTGTGGGCCATTATCGCATTTGTCAAGGTGGGGAGCGAGAAGATCGAAGTGGGCGGCGGAGGGGAGGGGGGGGGGGGATCACCGAGGGTGACACAGGGCGCGGCTAGGGGGCGGCGTGCCGGGCAGGTGGCTGAGGACAGTCATCACCGTTGGCTCCCATTTAATTTTAGGATGTTTGTTTTCCGCCGGGCCCGTCCGGTGCGGGGCCGGCGGCCGGGACGGTCGGTGAAGTGGGCGTACACCTCACTGCTCACTGCCTGTGAGGTCCGGCCCGGTGGCCCGTGGCTGCCCGTGGCTGCCCGTGTCTGCCTTGTGGTCCGGCGCGGCGGGGCTTACCGGTCTCTCACCAAAAATGCCACGAAACGCACGATTTTTTTTTTTTAGTAGGCGAGAAAATTTGTAAATTTTGTACCTCTTGAAATTTTTCATAAACTCGAATTTTTCCATAGAGGACCAGAAACACTTCGGTCAAATCCCGAAATTACAGCGTGATCAGTGTCTCGTCAGGCCTATCAGACGCTCGAAAGGGAGCCGATGAAAATGTTGTGGAAAGCGGAGGGACGGAATGGAAAGGCCAGCGCTGGGGGGCCGGCCAGCGCGCACAGCGGGCGCCAAATGCCGGCACGAATCCACGAAGCCCGTGACACAGTGATGCGGCGCCCGTGCTGGACGGATAGGTCCGGGCGGAGCCCCCGGCGGGGCACGAAGCGAGCTGCCTCATCCATTCTCACATGCGCTGATACGCTCCCGCGTACACGAGCGCTCATGTCGGCCACGGAGTTTGGGTCGCGTGGGCTCTCAGCGTCACGCTTGCTAAAACAAAACACCGTACTGTTTTCTTGGCAGAGGACACCCAGGCACCCCATCGAATTTATTCCCTCTCTGGCCTGTCCAAATACACACTCACTCGGCAAAGGCGTATGATGGCGAACATGGCCCCGGCCGGGATATATGCCGCATCCCGTCGCTTTTTGATAGGACAACCTGAGGGCCCCGGCCCCCCGGCCAGGCTTGGCTGCCTGCCCCTGATAGGTCAAGTGTGCGCAGGGGGTCCCCGGGGAGTCCCCAGGGGGTCCGGACAGCGTCTGCTCTTCTCCGTCTCTCTCTCTCTCTCTCTGTCCCTGTCTCACTCCCTCTCTGACCCTCTCTCTCTCTCCTCCTACCTACATGTGTACACAAACCAACCGGGATGAAATACTGGTCGCGTCACTGCATGCTGGTACACCGTGCCGCCACCACCGCCGTATCATGGCCGCCGCGATGCATGCGTATAAAATAAAAACGTAAGGCAGTAAGTGTAGAGAGAGAGAGAGAGAGAGAGAGAGAGAGAGAGAGAGAGGCTTCTTTTTTCCTCCCCAGTTGTTGGTCATTTTTCATCCGTTTTTGTGCGTCCAAAGTAGCCTCCGTATAGGCCCTGTGTCTGTACTAACGACCTCATCGTGTTCCTCCACCGGTCTCTCTCTCTCTCTCTCTCTCTCTCTCTCTCTCTCTCTCTCTCTCTCTCTCCCTCTCTCTCTCTCTCTCACCCTCTCTCTCTCTCTCTCTCGCTCTCGCTCTCTCGCTTTCTCTCTCTCCCCGACGTGGGGGTGCCCATTTCCGCGGGTTCTGTGACAGCTCCGGAGGACTCCGGGGATGATATCGAGTTTCCGGGCTCAAAAAACACGACCGCCGTCGTCGCCCCGCGGTCCCCGCCCCGTTCGGCTCCGGTCGGCTCCGGTCGGCTCCGGTCGTCCGTCCGTCCCGGTCTGTCTGAGGCATCGATCGGCCGGCGGCATCGGTTCCGTTCGGCAAGCAGCTCCGGGCTCCGGCACCGCGGAGGGCGGCCCGCGCTCGCCGCCCGGAAAGCAGGTGACTGCGGCGCCCGTCCGTCGGATGGGTTGCCCACCCGGCACGGCGGGGGACGCCCGCTGCACAGCGCGCCGCCGGGTAGGTTACCGACCGGCTCGGCGCGCGCGGAGGCGGGGGGCGGGAGGCGGGGACTTATGCCGGATGGGTTGCCTACCGAGCACGGCGCGTCCGATGGGTTGCCTACCCAGCAGGCGGCACACTACTACAATCCACTCCCGTGTTGCGGCGACCAGAGCGGACACACGAGATCGTAAAGGCGACGGCGAAGAATGAATCAGTCGACGGTCGCGGAATAGAATAAATAATACAGCGGGCCAAATTTGATTCCGCGCCGCCACCGCCACCGCCACCCCCCCCCGGCCCGGCCTGCCCTCCTGCCGGTGGCCGCCGCGCAGCAGCAGACGACCCGAAGTTTACAATGGCGTCGCACTGAATGGGGAACGCGCATTTTAACTGATTGTGAAGTGGGGGAGGGGTGGCGCGGGGTGGGAGGGAGCTGATGGTTCCTGTCTCCAGGGGGTGCAGGACCATTTAACACCCTTGAGCTCAGAAGCAGCAGCAGCAGCAGCAGCAGCAGCGGCGGCGGCGGTGCATCCAGCATCCCTCTTCCTCCACCTCCTCCTCCTCCTCCCGCCACCACCACCACCACCACCATCCCGCCACTCCACCGCCACCATCGCGGCGTCGTCTGCGGATGAGGAAAGCGTTTATTATTGTGTTTTTTCGTTCATTTCTTTCTTTTCTTTTTTTTTGCGAATGCTTTCAGATTGGCGAGACAAATGCATTTCGTGGACCGTTGTGTTTCCCGGCGAGCCGCGGTGGTGTCCGCGAAGAGAGGGGAGGGGGAGGGGGAGGGGGAGGGGGGGGGAGGGGGAGGGGGAGGGGGGGGGGAGGGGGGGGGGGGGGTGATGGCCCGGCGGCCGCGGACAGTCAACAGCCAAGTGGGAAAGTGTCCTCCCCGACCCTGCGCGGCGCGGCGCGGCGCGGCGCGGCGTAATTCTAAACTTTATAATCAGTGACTTATCTCGCCGTATTGTGGGGAGGATCGGGCCGCGGCACGCGCGGATCACAGCGCCGCGCCGCGCCCCGCTCCGCCGCGGGGAGGGGGCGGGAAGGGGAGGGTGGGGAGGGGAGACCCGCGGCGATTGACCACTTTTTCGCGATCGAATTCGACAGCCACCTGGTCGGCTGTGTGGTGCGTGACAAAGAGAGAGAGAGAGAGAGAGAGAGAGAGAGAGAGAGAGAGAGAGCGAGAGAGAGAGACCTCTCTCGTCCCTTTCTTCCTTTCCGGCCTGACCGCGATAGAAGAACACTGTCGGGACACTGAAAGGGGAAAATGAGGATGGGAAGGGGGGGGGGAGGGGAGGGCGGCGGCGGCATCAGCAAGGCAAAGTCGCGCGGCAGCAGCACGCGAGGCGGCGACCCCTTTGCGTGATTTTGACAATTGGAGAGCGACGGGCTGCTCAATGTAAATAGGGAGCGGCGGCGGTCCCCGGCGGCCCCGGCGGCCCCGCACCCTCCGTGTATCTCAATCCGGCTATCTCGCACCCCTCGGCTGGCGCGCTGGCGCCACCCCTCCCCCCGCTACCTCTAGGCAGAGATAATGCGATGCAGCAGCAGCGCTGCATGGCACCGCGGAAGCAGGCAGCGCGCTGAGTCATCGGCCGGCGGGGACGTGAGGGCCTCCTAGGGACTAGCGACGTCCTTGTGGCGTGGTGGTGGTGGTGGTGGTGGTGGTGGTGGTGGTGGTGGTGGTGGTGGTGGTGGTGGTGGTGGTGGTGGTGGTGGTGGTGGTGGTGGTGGTGGTGGTGGTGGTGGTGGTGGCGGCGGCGGCGGCGGCGGCGGCGGCGGCGGCGGCAGCGGCAGCCTTATCAACAGGAGGATGGCTTTATTGGTCATAACCAGCGGCTTGGCGGCCTCCGCTGCAGGGGATGAGGGCCCGCGGGGCGGCCGCCTCCCGGGGCTCCGGGATCCGGGATGACGTCGCGAACACCGCCCGCGGGGCTGCAGCAGGACGACGCCGCGAACACCGCCCGGCACCGTCGAGGGGCGGACCAAATTAAAAAGAAAATATGGCGTAATGGACATCGCCTGCCGCTGCTGCCGCCGCCCCTGTTCCCTGTCTGCCGGGATCGGGCCACGGGCCATTTACCTTGTGGATGACGCTGTGCATGTTGTGCGCGCCGTGCGGCTCGGAGAGGGGTGGGCGCGAACGGGGTGGATGGAGCGGAAGACATTCTAATGAGGGGAGCCCCGCCGCCGAGCGTCGAGTCGGGCCGCGAGGGGAAAAAAAAGAAATTGGGATTCATAAATAATTTAATATTTGGAGGGGAGCACGCGCGGCGTTTGTTTTAGCTCCGGCAACAGGCGCGCGGGCCGTGGGGCCCGGACGGCAGGGGGCTCCAGCGAGTGTGGCTTACTGCTGTTCTCGATGTCGACTCTGCGCGGCTGTTCGGGATCACCTCGCGACGGCGCGGCGCGGTCCGCAGCTCGTAGTGCGCTTCCTCCGGGACGGGGAGGACTTGTCTCTCTCCCTCTGCTCCGGGCCCTCCGGACCGCTCCGGACACTCGGACCGGTGCGGGCTCCGGGCTCCGGTCGCTCCCCTCAGGAAGCGGCCTCCTAGGAGCGCGCGGGGCCGCGCAGAGCCGTCGCCGTGCCCACCCCACCCCACCCCGCGCCGCGCCGCGCCGCCCCGGCCGTACGGTCGCGTGGCCAACACATAAATTTCCGCGAGTTCCGCCACCGCGGCCTGCCAGGCCTCTCCTATGCAGCAGCAAAGGAGGGTCGGGCCTCATCCGGTTGACGGCGGCGTGCCTAGTTGTAGTGCCGGTGGCGGCGGCGGCGGCGCGCGGCGCACCGCGGGGACCCCGTCGACCGCCGTCGGCCTCCTGGAGAGCGCGCCGCGCGCGGGCGCCCGGCGGCACCCCGACGGTCGCCCCTCCGCACCTAACCCCTAACCTGCACGGCGGCGTCAGGCATCGCGCCCGCCCCCCGCAGAGAGCCGCGCGGGATGAGCCGCCGGGGGTCCCGAGGACTCCGGGATAGGACCGCGATAGAGGACTCCACCGCAGCTGCTGCCCGCTGCTGCCCGCTGCCGCCGGTATCAGCCCTTATCAGCCACAGTCCGCCGGACTCGGCGTGCGGACCGCTTTCAAATCGACCGCGTCCCTTATCGCCGCCATCCGCCAGCCCGCGGCCCGCAGCGCGCTGCCTCTGCAGTTCCCTGCTCCGCTAACCCAGTGCAAACGCCGGCGCCGCTCGGGGGGAGCCCGGCCGGAGCCGGCCGGAGCCGCCGCGCCTGGCTGGAGGGCCGGGGCTGCATGCCGGCGTGCAGGGGATGCAGGGGCTGCACCGCACTCTCGATAGGACCCGGAGGACCCGGAGGCCCGGAGGCCCGGAGCCGGCCGGCCCGGAGGAGCTCTCACCCGCCCCCGGGCCGGCACGAGCCGCTTCGTCTCCGCTCAAGGCCCAGTGTTCCAATTTCGTTACCTCACCCTCCCCTCCTCTTCTCCCCCTTGAGCCCCTCCAGGCCGGCGGGCTGCCGCAGTGGTCGGAGCCTGAGCGTGGCGGCGGGGAGAGGAGAGGAGAAACTCGCGTCGCGTCGATCGACTTTTACGGCCATCAGAATTGCATTCGCACATCGCGGACGTGAGTGGCGGCCTGGTCCTGGGCGCCCCGGGGGAGGAGGGGAGGGCCTCCGAGCGGGCGCGCCGCACCCCGGGACAGACGACGGTGACGGTGCCGACGGTGACGGTGCCGACGGTGACGGTGCCGACGGTGACGGTGCCGACGGTGACGGTGCCGACGGTGACGGTGCCGACGGTGACGGTGCCGACGGTGCCGACGGTGACGGTGCCGACGGTGACGGTGCCGACGGTGACGGTGACGGTGCCGATGGCGAGGGTGTTGGCGACGACGACGGCGACAACAGTGGGGTAGGTCGTGCGGCGGCCACGGAGTACTAATCACTGGCCATTGACGGCGGGCGGCAGGGGGCTCCGCGGCTGCAGCACCGCCGCGGTCCGCCCCCTTCCTCCCCGTCCTCTTCGTGTACGCGATGCTCGTCGTCCTCTCGGGCCGGGAGCGGCGCGTTATATTCTGAAATTGAATTGCAACTCGGCGACAATAATGCGCGTTGCACCGGGGGAGGGGCAGGAGGGGAGGGGCAGGAGGGGAGGGAGAGGGGAGCGGGAGGAGTCCGGCCCGGGGACGCACAGCGTACAGGGAGGGGTGCACAAAGGGTCCTCACCTCATATTCTCACGGGAGGGCCGGCCGGCCGGCCGGGGGCCTTTGGAGGGGTGATTCACCCTTCAGATCGCTATATAGTACAGTGTCCTGCTCCGCACCACTTCCGAAGTCCGTCGTCGGCGCGAGTCTAGGGGCGGCATCGCGGCGAGAGCGGGGGCTAGGCCAACGTCGGCGCCGTCTCAAAGGCAGCCCATTTCCGGGGGCAGCACTGCACAGTAGTACTGTATTATCGGGGGTGTCAGTAATTATAGCCCCGGCTAGGCGGGGCGGGGCAGGGCGCGGCCGGTGGGGCCTCAATCTCACGCGCGACAAACATAACAATGCGCCCCAATTTTCCGTGGTGGCGGTCTGGTTCAGTGGTTGTCGTACGCAGCATCTGTTGCCTCCCCACACGATGACACGCCGCGGCCACGGCGCCGCCACGGCACCGCCACACCCCGGCCACGCCGCGGCCACGCCTCCCCGCAGTGTTCGCCGCCCAGCCAGCGCGGCTCGTTAGCTGAATTTCACGCGGGCTGTGCGCGGTGGGCGGGGGCCGCGCGGGACACTCAAAGTGAAATACAGAGCACCGCGAGGGGCGTTCTGCTACGCTGCGAAAGCCGTGCCTCGGAAAAGTGCCACCCGACGGTGTGTACCAGGACAGAAGGTTCTCCGCTGAAACTACAGTGCCCAACTGTAGTTTCACAAACTGTAGTGTTTTCACAGTTGCACTGTAGTATGACGCTGACAACTACATTAAGTCTCTATTGTCCAGGACGTTATTTCGAGCGGAACTGTAGTTTTCTGTACAAAAGCTACAGTTTAGCTACAGTTTCGTGGCGTAGTTCTCCCGGTCCGCCGCCCCGCATAATGACCGCAGCTGGATTGAGTTCTATATCCCCCCGTAATGATGCCCCGCGGCCCTCCCCGCCCCGTTGTGCCGGAGGCTGGAGGGTGTTGGCGTGGGCGGCGGTGGCCAGCTCCGCCTGCCGGAGGGGTGCGGTGGCGGCGGGGGCTGCGGTGTCATCGGCCAGATACAGTATATCTAGGGGTTATACGGGGGTTATCGTTCCCGACAGTTTTCTTTCTTTTTTTTTTGCGGCGGCATTGATGTTGGCGCATCTTTGGTTTTATGAGCGTGTGGACACGACCAGAAGCGAAGTTTTTCGAAATTATTAGTTAGTCAGAAATTAGAAGGTATTTTAAAATTTTCGAACAATTCGCAGTGTCTTATCAAAGCCTCATTTTTTTTTTAATTTTCCTGGGATAATATATTATGTGTACGACAGCAATTATGGCCTAGAGACGACGGTGGGGTTGGTGCACCGGAGGATCCACGCGGTGACAAGGGGACGCCTTGTCAGGGAGAGCGTCAGTGGCGAGGAGGCGTGCGTCTGTCCGTCGCAGAGGACACGCCCGGACACGCCCGCGCCCGCGTCCTGCCGTGTCCAGGGTGCTGCGGCTGCGCTCTCTTTCTTCTCCTTCCTGCTGGCACCCTCCGTCCCTCCAGCCCCGGGGGGCGGGCCGGGGGCGGGCGGGGGCGGGCGGGGGCGGGCGACACACGACGGAGCCTCGTCAAGAGATAGACTCCCCACCGCCGCCGCCTCCTCTCGAGCCCTGATGATGACGTCAACACGGCGGTGCCTCTTATTGAACATTTTCGCGGACGTCCTGCCCGCTGCTGCTGCTGCTGCTGCTGCTGCTGCTGCTGCTGCTGCTGCTGCCCGGTGCTCCCCCGTGCTCCCCCTTGCGTCCTCACCACGCGCGCCGTCGGCGACCCAACGACGACGCCGTCCTTTGCGTCCGGCTTGCCGTCCGTACCGTCGACATCCGGGTGACAGTTATGGATCAATAAAACGGTCCGCCGCGTCAGCGCAGCGCGCCGCGTCGCCATGCAGCGCATGCAGCTTTTACGACGGCAGATCGGACGCTTCTCCGTCTTCTTCCCCTCCGCGGCGTCGGTGACGAGACAAGCTCCCCGATTATCGCCCCGCTCCCCTCTCCGACTGCTAGATTTCCAAAGCAAACTAAATAAAAATGAAAAAATTGTAGGGTGAAGGTTTTTTTAAAAAAAAAAATTGGAAGAAAAATGATTGCACTTACGTAACGAGTGCAGTATGTATGCACGTGGCGGCCTAGGAAGCCTCTTCACGAAATTGCACCGGAGGGCATCTGGGTGATATTACACGCAGCGGCGGTGGAGCGGCCCTGTGAGTTACAACGTGCACTCCTGGGAGTAGATTTACACTCATTTGGCAGCGCTTCCCTCTCCCTTGTCTCCGCCGGGAGTGTTGGATACTTCCTCCGTGCTCTCTCTCTCTCTCTCTCTCTCTCTCTCTCTCTCTCTCTCTCTCTCTGTTTTCCCTATCCGAGGTGGTTGCACTGGGTAGTGACTGTTCTTTGGCGGCTGGGCTGGCACACAGCGCGCACCGACGCGAGTGCAGCGCCTTCCTGGGAAGCGTCAATTTCGCGATGGTGGTTCTCCAACTCTCTCCCTCGTGCGCCGCTCCCCCCTTCCCCTTTCGCGCACGGCTCCCCGGGGGCATTTTGCACAGGGCTGTCGGCGTGGTCGACGACAGGGGGAGGCGCCGGCGGCGGGGCCTTGTGGGAGTTCGTTGGGGGCCGTGCCCCTGCACGTTGGTGTCGTCGGCCCGTCCGGCGCCGCCCGTGAACCCCCGGGTAGGCAGCCCGCCGGGCACCGGTGCACGCCGGCGCGCCGGCGGCGGCCTTCCTCCGCGTCCTCGCCGTCATCATTTCACTCGCAAATTTTGTTGTGGCTGCTTTAATTCTGGGGCCACTCGGCTCCGCCCTCCCGCCGCCGCCGCCCCCGTCGAGGTGCAAGATGTATGCAGTTCGTAAGTTGCTGCCGCTCGCGGTCCCCACCGCCGCCCTCTCCTCATCCCACGCTGTTATTTTCATTAGAAAGGAATTCCGGGCCGTAAGGTTTTATGCAGGGAGGAGGTGCTGCGGGGGCGGCGAGGGGGAGGGTGGCCGGGCGGGGAAAGAAAAGCAAAGTCCTGCCGCCGCTGCTCCGGGGGAGGGCGGGCGGCCCGCGGGCAGCAGGCATATTGCTCCGGTCGTGTCCGCGGCGCACGGCCCCGGCCCCGGGGCACGGCCGCGTTATTCAGTAATCCCCGTCCTGTAGCTGTCCATTACAGAGAAACGAGGGGACAAGCGGCGTCACGGCGGGGAGGGAGGAGGAAACGGGGCAAACAGCTGGGGCGGGGGGTTCAAATACCGCGCCCGTCCTCTCCAACACTTTTTTCTCCGTCACAAACACGAAGTGCGCAAGGCCGCCGTCGTGGTGGCTGCTGGGAGCCGGAACTGCACGCGGCTGGAGGCCTGCATGCCCGGGCCGCCCCGATGCTGTCCCCGTTATGAGGCCCCGGCGGCGGAGGGGCGGCCCGCGCCGCGCTGGTCGTTTGGCATGCTAAGTGAGCGCTCCCGCCGCCGCCGCCGGGCCCCGCGGCTCGGCTCGCCAAATGTACCAGCGGAGCACTAGGCACTAGGCCGGCCCACGCCGTTGAATTTGGAATGGAAATGAAACGAACGGCAGCCAAGAGGGCGAAATTAGCGCAAACCCTGAGGCCGTCGACGATACAGACAGAGAGTTAGTGTGTGTGTGTGTGTGTGTGAGAGAGAGAGAGAGAGAGAGAGAGAGAGAGAGAGAGAGCTGCGAGTGAGTGCTCTGCTCCGGTAATGGATGCGTGGGGGAGTCCCGTGCCCCGCGGGGTCCGCGACGACGCCGTGCTCCGCTCCTCGCTACTGACGGCCGCGGGGTCCGCGTCCGGAGCGAGGTGCGCGTGGTCTCCACGGCGCGCGCCTCCGACATGTGCGGCCCGCCCGTCTCCGCCTGCCCGCAAGTCCCCCGGCACTCCCGGGCCCGGGTCCCGGCCGAGAGTCGCCCCGGCTCGGCGGCGGCCTACTCTCAGGACTCGGAGGTCCGCTCGGCCGGCCCCGGGCCCCGCCGCCCCGCTCCCGCCCGCCGCGCCCTGCACCTGCAGGTCCCGGCCGGGCCCCGGCCGGGCCCCGGCCCCCCGCGGGGGCTCCGGTCCGGGGCACCGGGGCTCCCCTCAGTAGTACTCTAACTGTGAAGCGCGCCAGGCGTGCGCCCGTGCCGTCACGTGTCGTGTCAGGGTCATGAACACCGCCGGCTGAGCGCCCCGACGACGGCCAACCCCGTCGACTGAGGACCGCGACGACCACCCCCGTCGGCTGAGGACCGCGACGACCACCCCCGTCGGCTGAGGTCCACGGCAACGACTCCGTCCCGACTGAGCACCCCGACGACGAACCCCCGAGGTCCACGACGACGTAATCGCAGTCCCGTCCCGCCCCTCCTAGTTAGTGTCAAGTGAGTACCGGGTGCCTCGCCGCGGTCCACCCACCGCTGTCCTTCTCGGACACCTTTCCAACGCGGTTCACGCGCTTACCGTAAGCACGTAAGCCTGTAGCGCGAAAGCTTCGGCAAAGCTGCTGGCAAGGCGGCGCCAGCGCCGCCATACAAAGCGGGAAAGAGGAGCGGAGCGGCGCAGGGAAAGCCAGAAGTGTGCATTGTGGTCCTGGCCGGCGGGGGCGTGGCGGGGGCGTGGCGGGGAGGGGGGCACAGGCCTTTGTGTGCCCGCGCCAACGGCGAACGCATGAGCGACACTCTGCTTTCTGCTTTGACAATCATTTTCTTCCCGCGCCATTTTCACTTTCCGCACGTGGAGTCGTCTTCAGCAGCGAGGCCGCGGGAGGGGGAGGCGGGTACTCGAACCCGCGACTGGAGGACAATGCGCGCTCTGGCTGTTGTTCGGGGCGAGTCGGGTTCGAGTTCGAGCACTCCGACGGCGGCCAGACCTGCGGTTGTGTGCCCCGCGACGCTCCCCCCCCCCTCCCCCACCCATCTTCCCCCCGACCTCCGACAGCTACCGCTACTTGACCTGTGAGATGCACCTCGACGGTGTGTGTGTGTGTGTGTGTGTGAGCGCTCGCGCACACACACACACATGCAGACACGCCTCTGGCCACGCAATGGATAGAAGCGCTCAGAGGTGCGAAGCAAACACGAGAGAAAACGTGTTTTTTATTGAAAGAGTCCGTTCCCCCCTCCACCTTTCTTCTTCTTCCTATCCCGCGATGCGACAGAGCGGCGGAATCGACCTCGCTCGGAAAGGCGTTCAGCGAGCGGTCCGAGCAGGAGGCGAGCTGAACCGCGACGCGTTGAGCTTAACGTTAACGCCCCGGTGGACTTGACCCGACCCGGCCCGGCCAGGGCCAGGGCCAGGGCCGGCGTCGCCTCCCCTCCCCCACCCAGCCGCCCACTTGTTCCGCTGCCGCCTCGTGTACCGCGTGATTTAGAGGGGATAAAGAAAGCGACTCATTGTTGGGAGACAACGGAACCGTGCGCGCACGGCGACAAGGGGCTGCGCTGCAACAGCAGCAGCAGCGGCAGCAGTAGCGGGGAGGGCGCGGCGTGGCGCTGCGTGGCGGTGCGTGCCGGTCCGGTCGCGACACCGCGCCTGCCTGAGCGGGGCCGGTCACTACCCCGCTCACCTACTTCCGACGAGCAGCGGGCTGGCGCTGGCGGCCAGGGGCGTCCCGGCGGCGTCCCGGCAGCGCCCGAGTCCGCGCACGCCCCGCCCACCACCACCAACATGGATATCACGACCAGCGCGCCGCCGCGGCCGCCGCCGGCGCTGCCGGACAGGGCCGGCGGCTCAGATCGGACATCGGATCCACGCCGCCGGCCGGCCCAACCCGTCAGCCTACTTCTGCCGGAGTGGGTGGGCCTCGCGCCGCGCCGGCTGCGTCTCGGTTCGGGGCCCGAGAGGCCGAGAGGCCGGGTCGGGGCAGTGATCCGGGACGGCGCGGGACGCCACCCTCCTCACCAAAGGCGCGGTGCTCAGGCCGGCGTGACCCGGACGCGGCGTCAACACCCCGTTACTTACTCCGGCCGGCCCGCCTCCTCCGGCGCGGCGCTGACAGGGCCGGGAGGGAAGTCCGGGCCAGACGGAACGGGTAATCGAACCCTGCTTAGCCCGCGGGTCCCGACAACCAGCTCAGGGTGGCGGCCACAGGACACCGGCACCCTCCTGATGTTTCCTCTCTGCGCTCAGGTCGGCGCCCGGGTCGGTCCCCGCCCCCGCCATGAGGGCGAGCCGCGGCCTGGCGGCGCTGGCCGGGCTCGCGCTGCTGCAGCTGCTACAGCTGCTGCCGCGGTGCGACGCCCAGGTGCCCTTCCTCGGCTCGTGCCCGGACGTCAAGGTGATGCCCGGCTTCGACGTCTCCAAGGTACAGTAGCACGCGTCGCCGACTCGCATTCAAACCTTTCCGCGTCGCGGGTAGCGCCACCGCGCGGCCTGCTGAGCGCTGCGTGGTTCGCCGTCGCGCCGTCTGGGAGCGCCACCGGTCTGCGGCGGCCACTGCAGCCGGGACTACCCCGCGCACATGGCTCTGCCCTGCACCCTCCGGCCCCTGCTGCGCCTCACCCTCCCCCAACCGGATCCGTTGTTGCAGTACCTCGGCAAGTGGTACGAGGCGGAGCGGTACTTCGCCATCTTCGAGTTCGCCGGCAAGTGCGTGACGGGTAACTACACCGTGGACGAGGAGGGGCGCATCGCCATCGTGAACCACCAGACGAGCGCGCTGACCGGCATTCAGTCCACCATCGAGGGCGAGGTGAAGCTGGTCAGCAGGTCCGACGACGCCAAGCTCACCGTCCGCTTCCCGTCCCTGCCACGTAAGGATGCCCCCGGCTGGTCGCGCTGGCCGCGGCCATGCCCGCCGTCACCCAGTAACGACTGACCGAAACGGTCAGGTGCTTCGATAACCGACATCAAGTTTCAGCATTTACGATTTCAATCACGAAAGTCAAAATCGGTGCCGGCAGTACATTTTTTTTAACAACATTTTTAGGTTTGATTGGTCGATTCAAATCGTCACCGAAAGTCGATTATCGATAACCACTGCGATCACTTGTGTTCTTTTTTACCCTGCCCACTCACACTACAGTGTACCTGCTGTTGCAGTGACCCTGGACGTCCCGTACTGGGTGCTCGACACCGACTACGATAACTACGCCGTCGTGTGGTCCTGCTCCAACTTCGGCATATTCAGCACGCGTGAGTATACAGCCCGCGGTGCCGCGCTCGGGTGCTTGGAAAACGGTGTTGAGTGTTGGATTGGGTGTTAAACTGTGCGCCCCGCCGGCCCTGCCCCGCAGGAAACGCCTGGATTCTGACCAGGCACCGCGAGCCGCCGCTGGACGTGATGGAGCGGGCGTACAACGTCGTGGACAAGAACGGGGTGAGCCGGGCCTACTTCACGAGGACTGACCAGAAGCGGTGCCCCGCCCGCTACTAGAAGACAGGCGAGGAGGCCCGTCTCATCCCGAAAGACTGTCACTGTGATTCCTTAAAACTTTTGTTATTTTTGTTCTCAAAACGCACACTTCCCGCGAGGCCACTCGGCGTCGAAGCCCTGCCCCGATATATCCCTTGTCTTCGCCCGATTGTCTCGCTTAGCCTTAGGCATAATTTATTTATTGTGTTATTTATTTATTGTTTATTTATTTATTTATTATTTGTTTGATGTATTTATTTGCGTCGATCGACGCTCCCACTAAGAGAGAATAAATAAAAGAAGTAAAAATTTACTAGCCATGATTATTGTTGCATCGACTTGCACCTGCACCCCTTTGCACTTCTTTTTTTCCCACTGGAGGTGTCATTGTTTCCGCTCTGGGGAGACTCGGGGGGGTACAGGCACTGAAGCTGGAATTTTTATTTCTGGTGCCCTCTGAGCGCCTGCAGAGGCGGCAACCCATTCCACACCCGTGCAGCATAGGCTGCCTACCCAGACGGCGCTTCGTGTCGAAAAAAACATGCCGCTATTCAGATTCCTTTCCTCTTTTAAGTCGAAAAAATAAGATTTTAAATCTGAACGCAATGTTTGGTCATCGGTTTATGTTAGTCATATTGACGAGCACAAGAGTGAGCCGAAAAACAGTTACTATTTTTCTTCCTTTGATGTGTTAGTTTAGTACTATACTAAGAGCTGCGCATGGCGTGCAAAATTTTAAAGTCTTGGTTACAGTATGACTGAATTTGGGTTCGATCCATGTTTGAGGGGTGATGCGTTATAGGTGGGACTTTGGGGCAGGTGGAAAAAGAGATAGAGCATGGCGTACGGTACGAGCATCGATTTAATGAAACACAGAACCGTACATACAGGAAAACGAGATCTCAGACTCAAAAATAAATAAGAAATAAATTAAGTTTGGCGTGTGGAGGTGAAATTGGCAGCCGGGGCAGGTCCCCATTATATCCAATGGGGGCGTCCCCCAGCCCCAGGAGAGCCTCTGACGGCGGCCTATTCAGCGGCGGCGATCACGGGCACCAGAGGGGCGGCGGGGGCGACGGGGGCGGCGGCGACGACGGGGACGACGGCGGCCACGGGGGCGGCGTCCTCGAGGGGTGCGGCGGCCAGCACCGGGGAGATGGCGACGGGGGCGATGGGGGCAACCGGCGCAGCGGCGGGGGCGGCGGCGAGCTGCTGGGCGATGGGGATGGGGACGAAGGGGGCGGCGGGGATGGGGGCGATGGGGGCAGCGGGGGCGGCAGCGGCGGCGGCCACGGGGGCGATGGGAGCGACGGGGTCGGCGGCCTTCTCAGCGGGTGCAGCGGCCTGCGCAATGTTCACGGCGGGGATGGCAGGGATAGCTGGGATGGCGGCCTCAGGGATGATGGGGGCGGGGGCGGCGGCGGGGGCGGCGGCCACGGGGATGGCGGGCACGATGGGGGCGGCGGCGATGGGGGCAGGGGCGGCGGCGGCGATGGGGGCGGCGGCAGCGGCGATGGGGGCGGCAGCGGGCTCGGCGACGGCGGACTTCTCGGCGGCGGCGGCCTCAGCGGCGGCCTTGCGCTGGGCTTCCTCGGCGGCGGCCTCGGCGATAGCGCAGTCGGCCTGGTCAGTCTTGACGAAGAAGGTGCGGGAAATCTTGTACTTGTCGAGCACGCCGTAGGCCATCTGGAGGACGGTGCCGGGGGCCAGGCGCTCGCGGGTCATCACCCAGGCGTTCTCTGCAAACGACGGAGGGGCATGAGTACGTTGAGGCTGTCTCTGTCTCTGTCTGCTGTCTGCTTTTCTGTCTGCTGTACTCACGGGTGCGGAGGGGCCCGATGGAGGAGCAGGACCAGACGACGGCGTACGAGTCGTAGTCGGTGTCCAGCACGGAGTAGGTGGTCTCGAAGGGCACGGGCAGGGTCGAGTACTTGACGTTGAGCTTGGACTCGGCGCCCTTGACCACGTTGCGGATCTCGCCCTCGACGACGCGCTTGATGCCCGTCCTGCGGATGAGAAATCGCTAACTGAGCGACCCGAGCTGCGCGACGCAAAAACAGGAGCCCGGGCGGGGCGGGGGGCCGTACTCACAGCCTGTTGGTGATCTGGTTGCTGACCAGGACCCTGCCGTCGACGGCCTTGGTGTAGTTGGTGCTGACGCAGCGGCTGCCGGCTTCCAGGACGGTGAAGTAGCGCTCAGCCTCGTACCAGGTGCCGAGGTACTGCGGGGCAGAGACAGCCGTGAGGGCGCGCCGCGCGGACGGGGGACGTGGCCGCGGGGGACGTGGCCGCGGCGGGGGCCGTACTCACCCTCTCCATGTTGAACTCGGCCATGGGCACATAGTCGGGGCACCATCCCAGCGACGGGATCTGCGCGATCGCCACCCCGCAGAGGGCCGCCAGCAGCACTGCAGTCCTCAACCCGAACATGTCTGCCAACAAGTAAGCCGTCTGTGAGCTCCGGCTCCGCGTGCGCTGCAGCGAGGCCCTGGAGACGCAGTGACCGCCCTGGTCCGGGCCGGAGACCGCGGACCGGAGGCTGGAAGGGCGCCGGAGCGGAGGGAGGGGAGGCTGGCGCGCCGTGACCCCCACCAGACCCGGCCCGCCCGGTCACGTTCAAGTTCAAGGGCAAGCAACGGGCCGTGCGTTTCTTTCGATCAACGGCCATAAGTCGCTTAACGGTGAACCGGCGATCACGAGGAGGGCCCGAGGGCGGGCAGCGGGGCCCGGCTGATGTATGGGCTGCTGCGGGGGACCCGGTGCCGAGCGCGGCGGGGAGAGCGGCCGAGCGCGTCCAGAGGAAACCTCCACGGAGACGGGCGGACAGTTTTCATACAGTGCGTGAACGGGGGCAGGGATACAGCGAGGGGAGGGCTCACTGTCACTGCACAGCTGGACACGCGCGGCGCTGTGGCGGGCGGCGACGACCGCGGCCTCCGCGATGGCGCGGGTCTTGGCGACGACTGGGGTCTTGGCGTTGACGGGGTCCTCGGCGACGACGACGACGCGAAGGGGACGGCGTCGGCGGCGAGCTGTCCTACCTGTGGTCGTGTGTGTGTGTCGGGCTCCCGAAATGCTCGCTTGGGACTGCTCGGGCCGGGCGCTGCTTTTAACAGCAGAGCATCGCCCTGCTCACGCTTTTATACTCGGGGCCCAGGCTCCAGGCCCTGGAGGGTCCTCCAGCCTCCAGGCGCGGCCGGTGCGGGTGCTGGAGCTGGGAGGGGCGGGGCCGGGCACGGCGGGTGGGGCGGGCGCGGCGGGGCTCCCGAGACTCCTTCCCCTCCCTGCGCCTCTCCCTTGCACCCCGTCGGCGTCCTCTGCTCTGCGCGGAACCCCCTCCCCCCTCCTCATCCTCCTCTGCCCCCTCCCCTCCCGGCACACCGCCGGAGAGGAGAGGAGTACCCGCCGGGGCGCTGTCTTAACACACTCGCCGCTGACTAACGGCCACGGTTAGCGCGCTCTGCGCTCCGAGCTCCGCGGAGAGCATTTGCAGCGGGTGACAGTCCCCCGACTCGACCGCCGCCGCCGTCCCTCGAAACGGCTGGCAGACACGCACAATTTATTTCCAGGACGGCCGCAAGTGCTCGGCGGACTTGTCGGCGGTGCCGGAGCGTCAACGCCACGCACAGGGGGCTCCTCGCATCACCTTGCGTTCAAGTCCCCCCGGGCCGGGGGTGGGGGGGGGGGGGACAAGCAAGCGGCGGCAGAGCGACTCGTGATGAAAACACAGATTCGGTGACTAAAATGTGAGCCGGCGGCGTTGTGGCCAGCCAGCTGGGGTTGGGGTCGTGCCGCGGCCGTATAGTGTGCGTCCGTGACCCACAGAACGTGATTATCAGCCCGAGAGGCCGGGAGAGGCGAGGGACACTCCATACGGCCCCGGCAGCCCCGGCAGCCCCAGCCAGGCGGCCCGGACGAGAAAGCGTAGGCCGTAGAAAAGCAGTGACGGCGGCCGCCAGTGGGGCAGACCAGCTCTTCTAGTGTTTTACGGCGCCCGAATGTGATTTCGTCGCCCCCCGACCCGGCCCGACTCGGCCGGGACCCCTACCAATCAGCGTATTCGGTATTTTTTTCCTCTCCCCTTTTTGTCTGCCCTGGACAATCGTGGCACTCGTGGCCACGCCGCTACCGGCCGGGCCACGACGGAGACTCCGCCCGTGTCGCCTCAGTCGCGTCCCCTGTGCAAAGCAAAAGTATCCTCTCTCTCTCTCTCTCTCTCTCTCTCTCTCTCTCTCTCTCTCTCAACTACCTCTCGCTCCCCCAACAGACATGTGGCGTGCCGTGGCCCACATTCCAAATTTATCCTCTTTTTTCCCGTTGCCTCTCTCTGAGACCGCTCTCTCTCCCTCCCTCTCTCTCTCTCTCTCTCTCTCTCTCTCTCTCTCTCTCTCTCTCTCTCTCTCTCTTTGCTCCCCCTTCCCCATCTCTCTCTCCTTTCCACGCCTCACGGTCCGCTCAGGGCTACGATTCTGCCGGGTATCTGCAGGGGGTCAACAAACTCCACCACGTCGATTCGCCCCGATCAAAAAAAAAAAATAATAACGAAAATGTTGGAAATCCCCCTAACTGGCACGCGACTGACATACAGTTACACTCGGGTTCGCGACTCGGCTCCGAAGCATGGCGAAGCACGACGGCGGAGGTGGTCCGATACTCATCTGATCGAGAGGAAGAAAGAGAGAGAGAGAGAGAGAGAGAGAGAGAGAGAGAGAGAGAGAGAGAGAGAGAGAGAGAGAGAGAGAGAGAGAGGCCTGTGGTACCTGCCAGAATGTGGGCTGACCAGCCTAGGAGTCTGTGTGTGAGTGTCTGTGTGTGTGTGCGCGCGCGCGTGTGTGTGTGAGGGAACGAGTGTGTCCTCCATTGTGGTTAGAATACTTTCCGATCGCACCGCGACGATCGCATCGGAGACGGCCGAGACGGCGCCGCGGCGCCGTGCGGAATAGAAAAGTGGACCGGGTGGCTTGGCGCGAACACCCAATCGCGCACATCAGTCTGCGCGCCCGTGTGTGCGTGTGTGTACACGTGTGTGCGTGTGCGTGTGTGCCAAAGAGAAAAGCCGTCGCGGCCCAACGCGGACGCACTGTCCGCCTCCGCGCCGCCAGCAGCCTCCCACGGCAGTTCTGCGCACCGAAAGGAGGTGTCGCTCATGTGACAGCCGTTCATGATGGATTCATTTTTATAAATCTCTCTCTCTCTCTCTCTCTCTCTCTCTCTCTCTCTCTCGGCTCTCCACCCCGTCCCCTTCGCTTGTCGTTGTAGGACAGTCGTGCGGCGCGGGTCGGTCACGAACTCGGGCGGAGCGCAGAGGTCAAAGAAAGGAAGAGAAAGACGGAGTGGGAGGGCGCACAGTACGGTGCAGGCTGGGCGCCTGCTGGTGCCGGGGTAGGCCAGCCCGCACGGCACGGCTGTGCGCCCGAGTCGGTGTTGCCTACCCTCCAGGCGCCGTGCCCGCGTGGTCGCGACTGTCCCATGGCCAGGCATGCGGCCCGGGCCCCGCAGCCCCGCAGCCTCGCAGCCCCGCCCAGCTGAGTGTAGTTCGTTGCACCCGGCGGGACCGGCGCAGGTGGCGGCGGCGGCGGCGGCAGCTGCAGTCGGACCCCGAAGACGCAGTTCGAAGCACAAAAACAACACAAAGGCTCGCATCGCAGGGCGCAGGTCGTCAGGACCACGCAGCGCGCTGTAGCCGGCTGTAGTCCCTGTGGCCTGTGGCTCTCGCGAGCGCGCCGCGGCGGCCCGGCCCGCTGCAGATGCTGATGGAGGGAGGGCAGCGTGCGTGGGCAGAGGGCGCGCAGCAGCGGGCAGCGGGCAGCGGGCCTCTCACTGCCGCCTCATCTATCAGGGGCCGCCGGCGCGGCCCGCCTCCCCCGCCCCACGCCCCGCCTCGGCTGGTCCGCACGGGCAGGGACAGGACGCTGCGCCGCCGCGCCGCACAGCTCCCCGGGAGGGCACGGCACGTCCAGCCGCGGCACGGGCCCCGAGCCCCGAGCGGGCCCTGCCTGCATGCACCATGCGTTATTGCCTCCAGATCCGCCCGTCGCGACGCCGCCGCCGCTTTGGCCTGCGACGAGAAAGTCGGACAAAATTTTGACAGGGAAAGATTCTCGCCTATCTTTTGGTGAGGACGACGGCGTTCATGTTTGGGCGAGACTTGTGGCTTTTTCGCATTTCGGGGAGGAAGGGGGGGGGGGGATGCTCCTCTCATTCCCCCTCAGCACCAGCCGAGGATCTGCGTCGCCGGGCGCTGCGGGCGCCGCTGCGTTCGGCGTACGCTATTGGCGTCGCGCGTCCGTTACGTCAGAGTCCCGCGGGGGCATCAACCTCTCGCATGCAACAGAGTGCAATCCCCTCCTCTCCCCGCCCCTCCTCCACCTCCTCCCCCGAGGACCGGACCGCGTCCTGACCGGCCAGGACCCGGGCTGCTGCCGCTGCGTCCTGCGAGGAGCGTCGCCCTGCGGCCGCGTCCCTCGTGTGCGAGGGAGACAGAGAGAATACAAACAGGATTCCGGAGGCGGCCGGCGCAGCGTGTGCAGCGGGGGCCGCGGGGGGCCGCGGGGGGCCGGTGACGGGCGGCGGGGGGCGGCGGGGGCCGCGCCCCGTTGAGCCGCTCCGGCCGGATCCGCGTGTTTTGGTGCGGACTCGGGGCGGACTCGGCATGGGCCCCCTTCCTCGGCCCCGCCGGCTCTTTAGGCGCCTCGCTGGAGAGGTCGTATAAATAATAAGATCGTCCATGATCGCGCTGGTACCGCTGCTGCCGCTGCCACGGCGCAGCTGGAAGGCTCTGGAGACTCCAGTTACATCAGAGCGTTGGCCCGTTGCAGGCGCGTTGGGCACCGTTTCCACTGTCTGTCTGTCTGTGTGTGAGCGAGAGGGGGCGAGAGAGAGAGAGAGAGAGAGAGAGAGAGAGAGAGAGAGAGAGAGAGTCGGGTAGACAGAATGTTTGTGTGGGCCGCGCAAAGCTCCGAGCAACTCGCCAAGCCGGATAGAGCAGACCGCTGCCGGGGGGGGGGGGGGGGGGGGGGGGCACCACGGGGGGCAGACGAGACCCAGACCCACACCTTGAAAAGCGCGGCCACGGCCACGGCCGCGGCACTCGCCCGCAGGGCTGCGGCGGCGCGGGGGCGGCAGGACGACACTCACAGGACGTGTCTCTCCATCTCCCACTGCGGTGCAACCTTGCCATGACCCAAAATTTTTTTAAAAAAAAAACGTTAAAAATTCTTTGTTTTGCTTTTTCACTTTCATTTTTTTGTGTTGAAATTTTTCAGCATCGATATTTTTTTTGCTTCCTGCTTTTTTTTTAACGGGACACAGTTGATTTTCCTACTTACTGTATGTTTCCTTCCAGTAAACGGGTTGTATGCGTTTGCAAATGTGACAACGCCGCGCCACGCCACGCCAGTCGTCGCTGGCCGTAATAAGAAGGCAGATGTACGAGTCGGTACGAGCGCGAGCACCCAGCGCCGCGGCCGGCGCGGCCTGCACGGCAAAGAGCCTGCTCTGCTGCGCTGGGGCGGGGCCGCCGCCCTGCAGGTGGTGGTGCTGGACAAGTACCACAAGTACCCGGCCGCCGCCCAGAGCCGTCGGCGGCGCGTCGCGCTCCCAGGGCTGACACACGAGCGGAGCCCGGCGGAGCCCCGCGGAGCCCCTAACGCCGCCGTGGGTTTCGGCGTGAGAATGTTAGACATAAATTCATTGATTTCAGTGGCGTAGAAGGACTCTGATTTCTTTTTTTTTCTTGGGGGGGGGGGATATGTCGCGCTTTTTTCTTACATCCAGGCGTTTGTTAAGGGGGTTGCCTAGGCCGGTCTCCGCTGACGGGAGAGGTGAGGGGAGGGGTTAACCCCCCAACCGCCCCCCTCTTCCTACGCCGCTGGTAGATTTATGCGCGGCCTGCCCTAGTAGAGTCGTGGGGGCGGCGGATGCGACCGAAATAACAAACAGAATTTTATTTCACGACTTGAATCACGATACAGCAGGACCTCCCCTGGCCGGACTCGGCCCGAACCAGATCCACCGAGGCACCGAGACAGCCGCCCTGGGGGGGGGGGGGGGGGCGGCGGCAGGGATGGAGAGATTTATTTCCGCTCACCGGCCCGGGGAGCAGGGCGTATATTATAATACGCCAAGTGCTGCCTTCGGAGCCCTCGCCTCTCGGCGCGTTACGGCCGCGCCGGTCCGCGCCGGGAGTATCGTGCTGTCTCCGTCCCGGCCGGGGGAAGGACGGAGAACACACCACGCCGCACCACACCGCACCACACCACGCACCGCTACCGAACAGGGCTCGTCCCCCCTCCCACCCGATCGGGTCAGCCGGGCCTGGCGGGCCCCGGCACAGGCTAACGGAACAGGACGGCCGCCAGGCACCGCCGGCCACCGCCGGCCACCGGGAGACCTGGCCCCGACCCCGACCCAGGCCAGGCCCCTCGCTGACCGTACCACACTGTACACCTTTCTCTCTCCCCCTGCTCCTTTCTCTCACTCGCAGTCTCTCTCCCTCTCTCCTCCCCCGACCCCCCCCCCCCCCCCTCCCTCTATCTCTCTCTACACGTCTGTTTGACTGTCTCTTTTCTCCCTATCCTTCACCCTCTTTCTCTCGCACTCTCACACCATCCGCTCTCTCTCTCTCTCTCTATTTCATTTCAATATTTCCCCCCAGGACGCTGGTGCCTGAGGACAATCCCAAGTCCTCCCTCGCCAGCAGTCCTGCGGCAGAGACGCGCATTGTGCGGTACGGTCGGGTCCGACAAGGACGGAGCCAGCTGACGGCATGTGGGGGCGAGCGAGACAGAAGCCTATCTGGTCTACCCAGACAAATGCGCATCTCTGGCTTCGGCCCGCGTGCACCGTTCTCTACTGCCATGCAGCATTTCCAGATCTTACCGGTCACCTCAAAAGTAACCCGAAAGACCGCGGCGACGGAACAGAAGGGGCATGAGAGTGAAGCTGGTGTCGTCACCTGTTTCCTGGTCTCGCCATGCACCTATATATACCCGGGTCAGCTGTCCCCGTGTCAGCTGTTCTCGTGTCAGCAGCCCCTGTGTAAGCTGTCCCCGTGTCAGCAGCCCCCGTGTCAGCTGTCTCCGTGTCAGCTGTCCTCGTGTCAGCAGCCCCTGTGTCAGCTGTCCCCGTGTCAGCAGTCCCCGTGTCAGCTGTCCCCAGCAGTCCCCGTGTCAGCTGTCCCCGTGTCAGCTGTCCCCGTGTCAGCAGTCCCCGTGTCAGCAGTCCCCGTGTCAGCAGTCCCCGTGTCAGCTGTCCCCGTGTCAGCTGTCCCCGTGTCAGCTGTCCCCGTGTCAGCTGTCCCCGTGTCAGCAGCCCCTGTGTCAGCTGTCCCCGTGTCAGCTGTCCTCGTGTCAGCTGTCCCCGTGTCAGCTGTCCCCGTGTCAGCTCCCCGTGTCAGCAGTCCCCGTGTCAGCTGTCCCCGTGTCAGCTGTCCCCGTGTCAGCAGTCCCCGTGTCAGCTGTCCCCGTGTCAGCAGTCCCCGAGTCAGCTGCCCCCGCCAGCCGTCACCGTCGGCAGCCCCCGTAAGCTCCCCGCGTCTACAGCCCAGCCCGCCCAGCACCGCCCGGGCGGTGGGCAGCGCTGCCCGGTCGGGTGTCGGTTGGGTGGCCCGCCTGCCCGGCGCCGCCGCAGCGGTCGCCGCCGCAGGCCGACAGAGAGCGCCGTGTGTCAGATGCGCCGCGACGGGCTTCCCGTCGATACCCCGGGCCCCAGGGTGCCCCAGGGGCGGGGCGAGGGGGAGGGGGTGCCGGCGGGGACGCCCGGGAGTCAAGCACCTCCGCTCTGACAACACTCCGCTCCCATGAGCCGGGCCATGAGCCGGGCCATGAGCCGGGCCGTGAGCCGCCGGGCCCCGCATGTCACGACGACAGAGAGTCGTCGGTCCCTCTCCCGCGCTCCCAGCAGCGGCGGCAATCCATGCAATTTGAGGCAGCCGCGCCGAAATCAAACGTCGTTTGAGTGTTTGTGCGTGGAGCAGCGTGCGGCTCGCGCTGGTGAGGCGGGGGCGAGGCTACTCGTCCTCCTCAGAGCCCCCATCACGCCGGACCGCCTCGTTCTCGTCGCACAAAATGTCGCTGTTTTGATTCCCGGCCCGTTTGTTGACGTTGGGCGCGGGTCGGGACAACAACGATGGCTCGAAAACTATGGGAAAGGTTTGAGTGTTTCCGACCGCGGCGGCGGCGGCGGGCGCCGGCGGCCGGATCGGCTGAAGGAGAGACAGGGAAGTCCACCGGCCGACGGGGAGGGGAAGCCCCTACGCGTCGCTCCGCTGTGGGAACGCGAGTCCAACTTATGGGGCCAGTTCGACAGCAGCAGATTGGACTACACACGGCCTTGAATAAAGCATTCTTTTCGCTTCGTCTCGTATCTGTTTGCCGTCGGCATTTATGTATGCTGTTCTGTTCGTTTGCAGCCACGAGTTGATGATCGCAGGTGCATCAATGCCTGAATGTGTGTGTGTGAATGTGTGTGTGTGTGTGAGCAGCGCATTGTGGTTGAAAAATTCCCGCGTGGTTGTTTCTCGTGTGTGTGTGAGGCAACACACATTCACCGGCACGGCTCGTGTGCACACACACACACGACACGCGCACGCGCACGCGCACGCACCGCGCGGCGACGGCGCATTAACTCTGTCTGATGGTCGGCTAAACTGCCGGGGCTCTTCGTTGACTCGCGTATTGACTTTGGTGCGCCCGCCTCCCATTCACCGAGCCGCCGCTCCGCGACTCCGAACAACAGTCTGTGCGTCTTGTCTCACCTGCGTCTCTCTCGCTCTCTCACGCGGCACCCCGCGAGCGCGACAGAGACGGCGCGCTACGGACGCGTTAGAGTTCGGAATCAGCCGCGGCAGGAGCGATTCCGAACACACACTGCTATACTGTCTTCTCTCACCAGCCTCCCTCTCTCTCGCTCTCTAATGGAGCACCCCACGAGTGCGACAGAGACAGCGCTCTCTCCGATTGACGGCACTCGCTGTTTGCGAGGGACGACGGGACATTTTAGCGCGCCCGCCTGGATGACGTACGGAGCGGCGCGTACGTACGTCCTGCGTGCGGGACCGACCCCCCCCCCCCCCCCCCCATTCCCTCCCGGACCCCCCGGACCCCCCGGACCCGGCCCCCTCATGACGCGCCTCTCTGCGGGCCGAACAGAACCCTCTCCGCCTCGCCACTGAGAGCGAGAGAGACAGGACACCCCATTTGACTGAGGTAGTTCGAGGGAGATGCTCGACCGGAGGAAGGAGGGATGTCCGGCCGGCCGCGCGTCTCTCTCGCGCTGCCGTCAGTCAAATGGGACGTGGTCCCGTGTCTCACTCGCACTCACATACCGCCGCACACCACCTCACCCTGCGATGAGAAACGGCCTGCTGTTGGGCTTGGGGGGTGTCGCCCCGCGTGCAAACACACGAGGGGCCGCGGGGGGTTGCTGTGCCGGCCAGCCCCGCCAAAACAAGCGGTAACAACAACAACAACAACATTGTCAAGATGGTTTCCCGATTGCGTGGCTCGTCGTGGGGGGCGCACTTATCAACCGGCAACAGGTTTTCCGCACTCTGTGTGTGTCTCCCCAGCCCTCCTCCCTCTGAGTTTGGGGGCTTTATCTGACGGACCGGGCGGCACGTGACGTAGGAGTCTCTCTCTCTCTCTCTCGCCGCGAGTGGCCCGGCGCGCGTCACAAGTGTGACGAAGCGCACAACAGCGTTGTTGCAAGTTGTGTGGTATGCGCGCGCGCGCGTGTGTGTACGCGTGTGTGTTATCACAGAAAAGCCGCCCAGCGTGATATGATCCGTGTGCAGTGGCTCCGCGGGGGGCCGTTCGCCCTCTCGCTCTCTGCGCCTGCTGTCTCTCTCTTCCTTAAGTCAGTGACCAGAGATCGTCATCGTCTCGTATGTTCAGATGTCCGGAAGGGGTGGTGGGACAGCCTGCAGCGGACCAGAGGGCCCAGAGTAGAGAGCCTAGAGGGGTGGAGAGGAGAGGGAGGTTTGTTGCGTCGGCTGGCGGCAGCTGCCGCAGGGCTTCCCCTCCCGCTCCCCCCAGCAGAGAGCAGGGCCCTGAGGTCTACGGCCCTGCTGCCCTGCCCTGCCCTGCAGCAGTCCTGGAGCTTCACTATCTCAGTGTTCAAACGAAAGAAAAAAAAACATTTTAAATTAAAAAAAAGAAAAGATGCCCGATCGCGGGTGGAGCATTGGACGCAGTCTAGCAGTAGCCGCGCCCTCCGTTCGGCTGGTTCGGCTGCCGCTAGGCGTTTAGCGTTGGCCTCTGACGTCGGCCGACGTCTCGCCTGCATCCGGCCGCGTGGGAGTTCGCCGGACTGGAGCTGGAGACTGCAAGCGTGTCGCCGTCTCTCTCGCACCCTCACCCGGAGCTATGGAGTGTGATGCAGGCGTGTCTCCGTCTCTCTCGCGCTCCCACACGGCGGGCAGGATGCCCACGTCCGGTAGCGAGGACGCGGCCATCGCCATCGGCGTGGCTGATGAAGACATGGAACCTATCGGACCTAGGAACGTCACGAGATTTGTGCGAACATGTGCGAACATATTAAAAACTATAATGATTTTTTCTTAAATCTTTGACCAAGCAAGTTTTAAAAAATTGATAACATTACCTCTACACAATTAGTCTACGTGTTTATTCGTCAGTACCCATTTCTCCTGTTGGGTTTTTTTTTGAAAAGGGGCGACAATAATTCTCCCCTAAAACTTTCTTTCAGCGCGAGTGTGTGAGTGCGTGTGTTTATTATGCATCAACGTACAGTTTGAAAGCGACCTCTTCGCCAATTGTAATTTGCGTGCCGTCTGCGTCAGCCGTTGTCCGTCCGAACGACGGCTGTGACGCCGCCGCGTAGGATCAGACCCCCCTCCCCCCCCCCCCCTCCCGGGTCCCCTCCCCGAAAAAAAAGGAATCAGATGTGCGGGACATGAAAAAAGAAGAAGACGATGAACCTTTTGGAACAGGCGATGGGAATAATGATGATGATATGACGAAGGACCTCTCCCGCCCCTCCTGCTGACGAAGATCCGAGCTTTTTGCTTTCTGCGTCCACAAAGCCGACGCGACGACGCACTTTTGGGCGTATTTCTTGGCCAGAACGCTCTCTGCTAGTCCGCGTACACAACCGAGGGTCCCCCGCAGGCACAGAACACTCTCGGCGTCCTCTCCGGGTAACTCTGGGACCGTGCGCTCATCGCGTGGCGGGGCAAATAGTTCGGCGGCGATCCCTCGCCAACTTCCGTTCGCGCTGTGTCACCGTTTTTCGCCCCCCCCCCTCTCACTCCCTTTTTATTTTTTGCCAGACAAAGCGAGGTGCTCGGAAGCGACTAGACCTTTTTTTTTTTGCACTCCCACCTAGTAATTTGGCACACCCGGTTGTCGTGTGAATTAACAAATTCTGAAGCGCAGAAAATGATTTGTCTAATAACTGGTAATATTCTTTCATAGCGTTGCCCAATTTCAAGATCTTCAATAATTTTCTATCTACGACAAAAAAAAAACCAGCAAAATTGTCAACTTGAAATTCTTGTACCCCAATTAATGTTGGGGTTTCTAGTCCCAGAAATTTCGAGGGAAAAAATCAATAGCATTTCTGAATGTTTCACAAATTTCCTGAGACTTTGGGTCTACAAACCCCATTATACGTGGGAAGATTGGCATTGCGTATCGTTTTGTCGGCCGTGCCACAAAACAAGCAGTGACGCTCGAAGGAGGTTAACGTCACAAGACTCCTGCGACCACCGCATCGTCATTTGCAACAGAATGGCACATGGTGCGAGTCGACCTTGTTTGTGCCGTTCCGCGTTCCGTTCTCCGCCCGGGGTGTGTTTCGCATCTCGCGGGGGGTCCGCATTGTCTCTGCTGGGGGTCGCCGCTTATCGGGGGCTCGCCGGCTCGCCACTCCCCGCGTCCGGCAGCAGCGATGCCCGGCGGTCAGTTCGGTTGCCACGCGAACGCTCTTGACGCAATCTCTCTCTCTCTCTCTCTCTCTCTCTCTCTCTCTCTCTCTCTCTCTCTCTCTCTCTCACCGGTACTGCAGCGATAGTGAAGAAGGCGCGGAAATCAGATAAATGCCGCGAGCCGTTTGCGCACTTTTTTGTACAGAAGGAAATTACAACACCCGAACAAGAAGTAGTTTGAGACCCTCGGCGGCGCACGTCGAGCCGGCACGCGGACGCGGCACGCGGCACGCGCACGTCGCACATAGCGAGGCGCACTGAAACTGAACCCCTGCGCGTCGTGTCAGGCACCCGCAAAAACGGCCGAGCCGATTCGCGTGGACAAAAGGCTCGTTTTGTGCAGCTGAACTTCGGCGCTCGCTGTACCCGCCTGGCTGCCTGGCTGACCCTGCACGGACCTGCCTGCTCTTCCGGTCGCCGAACGCGCCGCCGGAAAACGACCGGCGTGCAACACGGTGGTGGTGGGCGCTTCTGGAAGGGGGCAAAAAATCAGCCATCGGGCGGAAAAATTGTCTTGGCTTCGATAACCGTGGTGTGTGGTGCGAATAGCATCGCATGTGCGATTCGCCCCAGTTTCAGGTCTGGTGCGAATAACGTCACTCTGGAGATTCTGGATGATGACCTTGATTACCTCGTCGCCAGTGGCGGAGGTTGTCCCGCGGGGTCTAGAGAGACGCGTTTGGCAACCGCCCAGTCCGGGCAATCTCTGCGTTACCAATCATCATCATCATCTTCTTCATCATCGTCAACACCGACCGCCGCCCCGGCCAGGCTGCCGAGTCGTCACGCTGAATATACATAGTGGAGCGGCCGGCGACGGTGGTGGATCAGCTGGCTTGACCATTTCGTTCGGCGGCTTTTCATTGACGTGTTCTGGAATTTTTTTGGGAGAAAAAGTCGCCGGCAATGAAATGAAAACAGATTTCGTACGCTTCTCTTAAGAGACGCCCTCCGCTGAAAAGGTGTCGCAACCCTTTTGGCCGTGATTTTCGCTGGTGTTTATTATTTATGTTCGGCTGCGTAGCAACCATGATAAAAATCCCAGTTTATCGGTGAAGGCCTGGCGGGGATCCGCGTCTGCTTCCGGGTCCGGCCGGGAGGCCCCCGCGGCCCCCACACTGCTGACGGTGACCCCGGAGTGCCGCCGCCGGGACACAGACCCCCCGGCGCCGCCGATTGCTGCACTTTGCACGTCACAAGCCGTCGCTGCGCCGATTACAGCAAACAGCATAACATGTTGTGCGAGTCGCGTGCGATAGAGCCGCGCCGCGCCGTCAGCCTCCGTGGCGGCGGTGGAGACGGCGGGGGCGGGGCGCGGAGGCAGCAGAGGCCAGGGTCGGCGCAGGCCAGCGTCTCTGAGTCATGCCGCCCGGCGGGTAGGCAAGCCCAGCGTGCGGCGCGCGCGTGTCGTGCGGGCCGGCCTACCCCGAGATCCGCAGGGGCTCCCCGGCCGCGAGCCGCTCGCGCCGCCGCCGCCGCCGCCGCCGCCGTTCCGGGACCCGCGTCAGGCGAGCGCGAGTTAGCGGCCCGCACACGCGCCGCGGATTTGAGCTCTATTTCTAACAGCGCTCCGCCGGTGTGCTCAATTCGGGTGGCCTGCGCCAGCTGCGCACGGCCCGCCGCCGGCCGCTCCAGACGCTTCCAGGGAGGCCGGCCGGTCCCGATCCTCCCAATCAGAGCGGGCGGCGTTCGCTCGCCGGCCGGGGGCTGCCGGGGGCTGCCTGGGGCTGCCGGGGCTGCCGGGGCCGCCGTTACTGCGGCGGCGGCCGCCGGCCATTCGCTGACGCCGAGGTGGTGTGATGGTCCAAATCCGGCCGGCCGGCCGGCAGCGTCCTAGCGCGGGCGGTGCCGGCGAGCCCCTCTGGAGGCGAGGAAGGTCGTGGTGCACGCTCGCGGCATTGCGCAGGACGAGGCCGTTGATTGGCAGTGATGAGGGTGAGGAGGGGGCGAGCGGGAGGCGCGGCGGGGGCGCGCAGGCGCGGCTCTCACGCCCCCCCCCCCCCGTACTGAGACGGCCCGAGGGATACTGCACCGCCGCGTCGAACACTTCCCCGAAGCCGCGGCCCGTTCACTCCGTATTTTTAGGAAGGACGCCGTCAGAGCCACCCGGCGGCGGTGTTTTGCGCCGACCGTTTTGCGCGCAGAATGAGAGGCGCGCTGCCGCCGGCGTCTGTATCGCGAGGGCCCTGTGTGACGGCGGACCCCCTGCACCGACCCCCCCGCGGCGGCTACCTTCCGCGTAGACACGCCAGCAGCCGACATCAGCCGACGTCGTGGTCCCGGCGTGAGCCAGGATGACGACGTAGCCGGGGGAGGGCGGTGCGTAGTTGGCGACGGGGTTGGTTCTTCGCCCGGGGGCGTGGCCGGGGGGGCAGGGATCGCGCGGATGGCCGCGGCACGGCGACGGAGAGAAAGAGAGCGAGAGAGAGAGAGAGAGAGCGGCCGGACATTTCTCTCGCACTGCCGTAGTCAAATTATACGTCTCGTCTCTCTCGCACCCAGACCGCCGCCACTGCAGGGACGTGCGCCAAGCGGTACCCGCAGTGTCATCGGCCGGCCGCGGGGGGCCGCCAGTGGCCGACGCGGGGACCGGCTATGAATACCCGCCGACCACGCCGTGGGGGCTCGGGAGCCGCGGCGGCCGCGCACGGCCACTGGGCCACAGGGCCACAAGGTCACAAGGGCCATAGGGCCACAAGGGCCACAGGGCCATCGGGTCACAGGGCCGCCGCCGCGTCGCCGTCTGCGCCGCACCGCACCGCCGCCGACCACTTCCGCCGTTGCCTCCGGACCTGGGCTACCTGCCGGCCCTGAGGGTGCCCGCCGTGCACCGACCCGACCCGACCCGACCCGGCTCGTCTGCCGGGGGGCGGGGTGCGGAGTGCGGGGTGCGACCAGCCCAGACCTTGCCGCGCGCCGCCACCGCCGCCGCTGCATCGGTAGCCGCTAATGTGAAAACTCGCAACGGCCGCCGCGGGCTCGGCCTCAGGCTCCGTCCGCAGCCCATTAGACCGGAAGGGTGAATTGGAGCTCGGGGAGGGGAAGGGGAGGAGCACAGAGAGAGAGAGAGAGAGAGAGAGAGAGAGGGGGGGGGGGGGGGAGAGTGAGGGAGGGAGAGGGGGCAATTGAGTGAGGCATCGCCGGCATCACGCCACCGCCGGCGCAGGATGGGCGTGGCGCGTCGCGGCGTCGCGGCGGCCCCGCGGCTGAGGGGCGGGGCGGGGCGGGGCGTTGGTGGGGGCGCGTGAGACCAGCTGAGATCACGCTCCCCTTGAGACTCTTGGACGCCGTCGTCGCGAGAGCGCCGCTCGTTCTCGTTGGGCTCCGGCATCCCTCTTGATTATTTTCCCTTTCACCTCACCGTTATTGGCTTCGTTATTTTCGTTGCAGGGAGAATGTATGCATCGGTTATCGCCGCCGGGCCCGCGGCCCGCCACGGCGATAAGGTGACCACGGCCGGGGCCGGCGGGGCCGGCGGGGTCAGGGGAGCGCGCCTGCCGTGCTGCTCGTCGTCCGTGTTCTCCACCTTTTCGCGCACCTCTTGGTGTGGGTGCGAGGCGGCGCCGGCGGCTCGTTGCTTATTAGCGGGTGCGTTTAACATTAACATTCCCGCGGACACAGCAGCGTGGATGTGAACGTGAATGCGCGGGTAGGTTTCCGCGGAGGCCTCCTTGCCCGCGGCGGGCACCTGCCGCAGGCACCGCAGGCCTCGCACCGCGTCCGCCCCGCCCCGCCCGAGGCCCGGCGGGGGCAGTCGGTCAGGGACAGGCAAATTCGGCAGACAGCGTTGACATGCGCGCGTAAGCAGAGACCGAAGACTGTCTTAGGACAGGCCTGTCTGGGCGGTGGAAGTACGCCGTGCCGTGTCGGCCGTGTCTGAATATGCATTGAATGTTGAGGCGCTTCAAGTGGCCGGGCACCGACTGGGTGTTGTTGCGGTTAGCACTCATTGGCGGTTATACAGCTCGCCAAAAGCCTCCCTGGCGTACGATGATTCAGATTCGGGAAATTTTTGTCGCCTGTCTGCTTGCTGTACTAGATGACTCGGGGAAAGACCCCGTTAAGACAGCAGCGGTCGCCTCACATTGACTCCTCGCAACCAAATCAAAGACTAGTAGGGCGACAGACGTCTCGTCTGGCCGGCGGCGGGCGGCGGCGGGTCGAAGTCCCGACAACACCAGCGACACTGCTTGACCCGGCCGCGCGCATTAGCACGTCGACTGATTGCATGGACGGCGTGAGGGGCGGGCGGGGCGGGGCGGGCACTCTGTTCGTGCGTCGCCCGGTCGGCGCCGCCCCTCGGGCCGCGCACCGCAAGTCCTGACGGCGAACTGAGACGGCCGCGCGTACCTCGCCGATGCCAAAGTATTTAAAAGTCAGTGTCTGCCAGACTCGCACGTTTAACGACTATCTCATAGTGCCTCGTGGGCCTAAGTCAGCGAAAGTAAAATCAGCACCGGCACCCGTCACAGACGGAGACAGTCTTCGTCGGTGATCGAAGTGGTCCAAGGCGCTGCCCGGGGCCGCGGGGGCTCGGTCGGCCCTTACCTTGTCCAACGCCCCCGCCGACCCCGCGGCCCCCGCAGCCCCCGCCGCCCTTGGATCAGATCACAGCTCGATGGCGTCGCGCCGCGCCGCCCTGTACTCGACTTGGAAGCGGTCCAGGGACGCACCGCGCACGGCTGGGGCCCCCCCGCGGGGCCCCGCAGGGCCCCTCAGGCACGCCGCTCGGGCTCATCGAAGCAGCTCACGTACACGGTGAGGTCGGGGTGGATGGCGTCCGTGGCCAACCAGTGGAAGTCGCCCGTCTTGTGCACGGGCTGGCACAGCACGGGCGGCGTCTGAGTGGTGCGCGTCGTCCGGCCCGGGGTTCCCCCGGGCGACGGCCGCGGGGACGTGGCGGCGTCCACACGGCCCGCCCAGCCCGCACCCGCGCTGGTGGACCTGGGGGACCGCGCACGACGGACGTCGTCGGGGAGGTTCCGGGGGCGCTTGAGGCCGCCGCGCTCACCTGTCGGCGGTGGAGACGAGGCCGCCGCCGACGCCGACGTCCCTCCGGCACACGTCGCGCTCGGGCTGCTCGGGCTCGGCCAGCGCGTGGCAGCACGCGGCGAGCTGGGTCCGCATGCAGAGCTGGGCGCGCTTCAGGTAGTACTCCTTGAGCAGGTGCACCGCATCCACCAGCCAGCCTCCGCCGCCGCCACCCTGGCCGCCGTCACTGTCGTCAACAGCTCCTCCACGGCCGCAGTGCGCCTCGCGGCGGCCCGCCCACCTGATCGCGGCCGCCGTCCGGCTGTGGCAGCTGCAGCTGCAGCTCGGAGGGAACGCTGCAGCCCTGCAGCAGGCGCTCGCTCCTCAACACCTCCTGCAGGACGCACGGCTGCGCCGCCCGCGCCTGCTGCAGCGCGCGGGCCTGGCGGGCCTGGGCGAGCCGGTACTCCGGACAGGCGACGGCCGCGGCGGCCCTCCTGGCCGGCTGGGCTGCTGCCACACTGTTAGAAAAAAAGTCATTAAGTAGCAGCAGGTGCTTCTAATCAATATAAATGGCTGACACATTAGCCTACGAAAGTGGTCCAACCATCTACAAATGATTAAAACCACTGGGAAATGACCAAAGTAAGCCAACAAGTAATTTCAAAACGGTCTTGTCATTATCGGAATAGCTAATCATCGATGATGGCCTCGCCATTTTGAAAAGTGTTGTTTTCAAATGGTTTTCGCCATTTTCAGAGCAGCCATTTTAAAATAACTTGCTCTGCCGGGGTCGATGACCCGCGCAGGCCCGGCGGCGTCCTGTGGACACGGCGGGTCACCCTCCTAGAGCCCTGGCCGTGTCCGACCGAGACGCAGAACCCTGTGCTCGACCTGCCGGGGTGCCGCGGCTGCCAGCTCGACGGCGAGGTTGGCGGCGGAGGCGGCGGCCCGCTCAGCCGGTCCGGGGGCCCGCCCGCCCCGCCCCCGGCCCTGCCCAGAAAGTAGCGGTACGAGGAGGCCGAACCGGGCCCCCCCGACAGCCACGACGGCCTGACCCCCAGCGCCGCCTCTTCCAGGCCCTGCCGGAATAGACGAAGAACACAGACTGGAATTTTTTTTATCTGTAAAAAAGTTCAAATTCAATTTCCTTGTTCCTCTTATCATTAGTGATGGTGGTGTGCAACCCGCGCCCTGTTCAACCAGCAGCTCAGACTCTGGGCGCAGCGGTCCACCACGGCGTTGCCACAAAACAGAACAAAGTCCCGGCGCAAAGAAGCCTCTTTTGTCTTAGTCGACTTCCTGCTGCCGCCGCGAATGCCTCGCGCAGTGATAACCGGCAGCCTGTGCACACACACGCACACGCACACACACATACGCATACACACAGCAGCCGTCGCCGCCGCCGCGAGACGTATTTGTGAAGTCTGCCAGCAGCAGCCTATAAAGAAAGAGAGGGTCACGAGCCGCACCGCGTCCGAGAGAGATAAGAAGCATCACCAGAAGCGCGCGCTGCTTCTTTTTGCCGGAATCTCAGCGGCGGCGACATCCGCGCGGCCGCAGTCCACACCACATCCAGCCGGCCAGCCAAACGTTTAAAACTGTTTACGACAGTAAGCAAACTCGCGGCTTGTAGTGCAGGCGGCGCGAGGAGTCAGGAACCCCGGCGGCAATCGGCCGGGACGGGACGGGCGTCACTGCGGACGGACGCGCCGAGATAAAGCACTTCCTCGCGCCTCATGGCGCCACCTCATGCCGCTAGTCCTCATGGCACCACCTCATGCCTCAAGTCTGCATGGCACCAACCTCACGCCTCAAGTCCTTATGGCGCCACCTAATGCATCAGGCACCATTCACGGCGTCACCTCATGTCACCGCCTCATTCATGGCCTGGTGCCGCAGCTGTGCGGGCGGCGGGGGCCCGGCTGACTCATGACCACCAGTTGCCGCCCGTCCCGTCTCCTTATCCTCCCAGCGCCGGCCGCGGCCCGCGGACCGCCGCCGCCGTCGCCGCCCTGCCTGATGCATATGCCGGCTGCCGGCGGCGTCGGCGCCTTCGCCGCTCGCGATCGCAAAAGTAGCACGGCGGCGTTAAAAAGGTGACTTTGGTATATTCTAGGCGGCGTCGGCGGCGGCGTTCTAAACTGATTCCTGGCTAACCCCGGCACAGCCCCGATAAGCCGGTGCCGGTGATGTAACGGCCGTGCCGTGCCGTGCCGTGCCGGGTCGGGGTGTAGCAGGTGTAGGCGGCGCTCGCCTCGCCGCGCACACTTGCCTCGCAGACACGCCCGCCGCCGCCAGCCTTGGTGTTCTGGTTCCGTCCGGTGATGGGACCAGGACCGGGAGACAGCGTCGCGGCCGTGGCCAAGGCCGCCGTGGCCTCGCACCAGTCCCCGCAGCCCGAGCCCGGCCTGAGCGCCGCCCCCGACGCCGACGGCGACGTCCCCGACGCGGGCGACAGAGTCCGCTGCAGCTGCACTGAGGGCGGCGGGGCGCAGCCGGCCCCCGCCACGACGACAGCGTCCACCCCCAGGCAGTCACTCGCGTGACTCCAGATAGACCTAGTAGAGGGCAAAAAAAAATAATTAGAAAAACAAAATTACACGCGAATTGTCTGATATTGACGCTCGCCACAAACACACACACCACACTAGCGTGGCTTTACGACCCGCGGCATCGGAGTATGTTCCAGTGTCGCTGACGGCCCTGACGGCCGTGTCCAGTGACCGCCACACGCCCTGGCCTTGACGTCAGCCAGCCTCTACGCACTCGAGTCCTTGACCTCCGCCCCTCCTCCGGGCCGCGCGGCTCCACAACTAAAGACCCGCTGTGCGAAAGTCATAGCCGTGTGCGCGTCTTTAGCCGGGCCGGCGCCGGACTACGCGGACCTACGCGGGGAGCTACGCCGAGCTACGCTCTTCTTGTGCCGTTGACGTCACTGTCGCTGCCCGCAGCCCCACACAAGAGGGCCGTACGCCGCACCCGTACGCCGCGCCGCGCGCTCGGGCCGCCGCCAGAATAATCCGCCCGTCTGCTGCAGACGTTTGGGGTGAAAAGGTGAAGTTGATGCGAATCATTTGAATTTTGGCGGGCAGCGGACGACGCGGCGAGGCGGGGGCCGGACGGGTCGCGGCTTTGGGTCCGCGCTGACGTGCTGTCTAGCGCAAAGCGGACGACGAGTGTGTGTGTGTGTGTGTGTGTGTGTGTGTGTGTGTGTGTGTGTGTGTGTGTGTAGGTGTGTGTGTGTGTGTGTGTGTGTGTGTTCGGGAGGACAAAGCACAGCACGCCTGTGCTAAACAGCGGAGGCGCAGAGACGTCCGGGACACGACACTTTTGACTTTTTCAGCCGACACTCCTCATTTTGTCTTTTTTTTTCTTCAGTCTTTCGTCCCAAGAAACATTTACAGCAATCCTTCGTAGATGTGTTTTTTTAGGGGTAGATTTATTTGACACGTTGTTGGGAAGATCTGTGTACATACTACTTGCGTTTTTCTTAAAAACATATTTGGATTTGAATGATTTGACTAACCGCGCCTTAATATTCCGTCGCAGAGTCGGACGGGGTCACGGCGTCGGGCGGCCGGCCGTGCCTATTTCCCCGTTATCTCCAGACAGACGCCTGCTAGATGATAACCCACTTGTCGTGGCGTGGCGGTGTGTGATTAATAATAGCGGCGTGACACGGCAGAGCCCGCGTGCACCGAGTGCGTAGCCTGGCGTAGCCTGCCCGCACTGAAAAAAATGATTTTGCTGTGGTAGCTAATACTTTGGCTAATTTTTGCATAGCCGAAATATTTGCTAAATAAGCTGAGATTGTCGCTGAAGTAGCTAAATTTCAGCTATGTCAGCTGAGGCCGAGCTGTATCAGCCGACGCGTGATCTAAAACAGATTAACCTGGGGTCAGTTGTACCAGCTGACACTCGGCTGTCGTAGCTACGACGCAGCTGTAACAGGGAACCTTTCAGCTCCAAGAGATGAAAATGTCGGCTATGCCAAAATTAGCTAAGACATTAGCTAAAATAGCTAATTCTGAGCTACCACAGCTAATCCATTTTTTTCCGTGCGGCGGCGTCACCGCCTCACCTGACAGGCCTGCGGCCGCCGCCGTGGCCGCCGTGGCCGCTGGCGGGGTCCGGCAGCGCGGCGTGCGCCTCCTGCAGCTTGGACGAGAACCCCGCCACGGCGGCCATCTCCTCGCGCAGCCGGCCCTCCACCTCGTGCAGGAGCACGAGCAGGTTCTGCGCCACGGCCTGCCGGTTCAGCTCGCCTCCGGGGGCGGCGGCCGCCGGCGCCGCCGAATACAGGCCGCCGACGGAGGCAGGGCAGCGCGTCAGGAGAGAGAGACCCCCCGAGTCCATGTCAGCGGCCTCCGGCGGGGGCGCCGCGGGTGGAGTTCGGTCGCGGGCAGCCTCCCACCGCCGTGGACATTGTCAACGTTGCTCGGGAACCGGCAACAAGCCCGCCGCCTCCGTCGTCGCCCCAGACCCCGCCCCCGCCGGCCGCGCCGCACGTCACGGACGGAGCGTGCCTGAAATTGACTTGTTGTCATCCGGGCGACATCAAAGGTCCTGCCGTGTTTTGCGTTGGCCCCGGCGGCCCCCGGCGGCACGCATTAGCAGTGGTCTCGCGGCGGCAGAGGCGCGCAAGAAAGAGGGCCGGTGCCGCTCCTTCCTGCGTGGGTGTCTTCTTGTGGGACTGAGGGGCGCCTGCTCCCTGCGGTCTGCATGCCTGGCCGGGTTGTCGCGTGCCCACGGCATTAACCGCGTCGACGTTCGTCTCTTGTTGTGTGTGTGTGTTTTTTTTTTATCGCGGTTGGGTGCTGTCCTAGGGCATCAGCAGAGCGGGCCCGGCCGGCAGCTGCAGCTGCGAGGGCGCATAGCGACCGGGAAGCTAAACACAGCCACGGACCGGCCCCGCCCAGCAGTGCTCCGACGGCCGGCCCGCCGGGTGTATACAGATAGAAGGATTAGGCGTGAAAGAGCCTCTCGAACGGCACGGCACGGCGCCTCGAGGACCCGGCCACGCTCGCCTCACGTGGGGACGGCGGTGTCGGGGGGCGGTCCGGCCAGCGGTCACCTCGCCGAGCACGACGTGCGGCCATGCTTTCACTCAAGGCCAGCAGCAGCGGCCGACGCAGCCGAGGCCGGGGGCGGGCCGCGCGGAGCGATGCGACGCGGTGCGACGCGATGCGACGCGGTGCAGTGGGGCTGCCTCCCACGCGTGAGCGGGCCAGCGCCTGCGGACGCCGGGGTAGGCCGGCCCGCACGGCGCGCCTGCGTATGGCGGAGCCGCGGCTGCCCACCCGCCAGGCGCTCTCGCCCACGAGGAGCGAGTCTCTCCAGCCAAAAAGGGGGAATGTGCCCTCCCACCTTCGGCCTCTTATAATTCCCCCGAAAGGCGGGCAACCCGCACTGTTCTTCCGCCTGTAGGTAGGCGCAGAGTGGTACCGTGCCCCTCCCACCGACCGCTCCTGGATCCGTGACTGCGGTAAACCGGCGCAGAAAACAGCGCGGGCCAGTAGAGACATTCCGGACACTGTTTTCATTCCCGTTTTCCGCTCTCTCTCTCTCTCTCTCTCTCTCTCTCTCTCTCTCGCTCTTTCTCTGTCTCTGTCTGCCCCTTCTCCCCCTGTCTCGTACGACATGCGGCGTGCCGGCTCTCTTCCGTCTCTTTCCCTCTCATGGCGGTGACGGGACACGCAGACAAGGACGACGACGACGGGGCCACAATTAGCGGCGCCCGGATGAATGGACGTGCGTGTGCTCGTGCGTGTGAGCGCCTCGGGCGGCGCATATGCCCACGGCGGGGTAGGCCAGCCCGCACGACGCGCGTGCGTGCACGAGCCGCTGGTCGCCTACCCGGCCGGCGCTCTCCGTGCACGCTGCGCACGCCGCGAGAGAGGACTGTTGTTTGTGGGGCCGTGCACGCACGTGCTCCGGCTGCATGGGCCGACGTCACTGGCCGATACCGAGCGTGTGCTCCCGTGTGTGTGTGTGTGTGTGTGTGTGTGTGTGTGTGCAGCAGCCAGGCCTCGCCGCGTCGGCTGCTGTTGCTTACTGATGATGATTACGACTTGATGGTGATGCTCGCTGTTCCGTTTACTTGCGCGGTGGCTCACTGTCAGGCAACCCCCCGTCGGCGGCGGTGGCGGCGGCGTCAGTCTCGCGGGGGCTTCGGGTCAAGCTCCTATGGGAGGCGGCCCGTCGTCGCGTTGACGATGGGCGACTGCAGTGTTGTGGGCGCACCGCGATAGTGTGTGTGCGTGTGTGTGTATGTGTGTGTGTGCTGGAGTACGGCAGACGACAGCGTGGCAAAAGGCGGCGTGGAGTTGCCGAGTAAACAAATCGTCGGAGCAAAGTCTATATCGCCACCCGCATCGCCCAGAAAAGCAAAAGTGCATGTGAGATAGATTGAGGGGGAAGGGGGTAGGGTGGATGAGTGTGTTTGTGTGTGTTCATGTGTGAGAGAGAGCGTGCGAGAGAGAGAGAGAGAGAGAGAGAGAGAGAGACGGTTTGAGAGGTCTGTACAGCCACGGTGTACATCAGGTTGGGCAGGTACAGTGCGCCCGCCCCGTGGCCGCGCTGTCCCCGTGGTGAGCAGGACCGCGACGTGTGGCTCGGCGGGTGCACATGTACCTGTCGACGCGGTGCTGCCGGGTGGGGCCTAGGAGGCCCCCGACGACGCCGTGGCCGGCCCGGTGCCGTTGGCGTGCTCCGCGGCGCGCGCACCTCCGCGCCAGAGGGCCCGCGGCCAGCTTAGGCCGCCGCCACGCCCCGCCACGCCCCGCCACGCCGCGGCAGCGGAATGCAGTAGGTCGGTAGGGGGAGGGGGAGGTGGTATCGGCGGGCGTGCAGCGGCGGCAGCGTGCACCTTGCTGCCCACCAGCCCACCAGCCCGCCAGCCCGCCAAGCCCCCCCGGGCGCGCCGGGCGCGCCGGGTCGTGTGTTGCCCAACCCGAGGCGAGGCCCCACCACACGGTCCACCCGTCATACTGGATGGACATCGCAAAGCCCGGGCCCCGGCCTGCCAGCTGCCTGCCGGACCAAGGCTGCTGCTGCAAGGGGGGGGGGGGGGGGGGGGGGTCTCGAACACGGACAGTCGCTGGCCACTCCTGTCCAGGGCAATATTTTTTTCTCATATTTCGCATCCCCTTAATGCCCCCCCCCCCCTGCGCTGGTGCTGCGTGCGGCGCCGCCTCGCCGTGCTGAGCCGCAGCGCCGCGGTGTGGCCTCTAGCCGCCTCTGGCGTCAGCCCTGACCACAGTCAACACACAGCCGAGGGGAGGAGGAGGAGGAGGCGGACCGGCGGCCGGGGCCGCGTCAGCCATGGCACATCTCACGTCCCGGCTGCCGGGCCGCCAGTTGTCTAGGCTCGGTGTTTGGCCCTGGCCGCTCCTCCCGGCTCGTCCCGACTCCTCCCGGCCAGGGGCAGCCTGGGGCAGCCATGGGCGGCATGGGGTGGTGCCGCCGGCGCGGGCCGCCGGTCTACCCTCCTTCACTCGCAGCACCGCAGCACCGGCCGACGGCCTAGCAGCAACGCGTCGGCGTCACACAGAGCCACGACCAGTCCAAAGGTCGCTCAGCTCGGGGACTGCCGGGCTGGGGGGGGGGGGGGGGCTGGAGGCCCTGGGGGGCGGGGGGGGGGGGGGGGGGGTCTGGGGGCCCTGGGGGGCTGGGGGTCCGCCGACAGTGGGCTCCGGGTGGTGGCCCGACCGGATGCACGCAGCGGCCAGCGGCATCCGGTCGTCCCTTTAAGTCTCACGTCCAATTCAAGTCTGCATGAAATCCATTCATTTGATCCGTTCATTGGTTCATTTGTTAATTCAAGTCATCGTCTAGCTATTCGATTAAATTATTCATCCATTTCCGCCATTTGTTTATTCATCAATTTCCGCCATTTATTTATTCATTGAGACTTACTCATTCATTTGATTCATTCATTCATCATTCATTCCGATTCACCGCGGCCCTCATTAATGGGGCATTGTCGCCGCCCCGGTCGCATTCCCTGTGGTACCTGTGGTACCTGTATGGTACCTGCATGTCCGCGTCCGTACCTGCGGGCCGCGGCCGCTCGCACTTCGCCCGCAGCGCCGCTGCCTCGGCCGCCGCCTCGGCCACCGCGCTGCGTTGCGGGGGGCCTCGCCTCGGCTAGGCGGTGCGGCCGGCGTTGGGTCGCCGCCACCGTGTCGCGTCGGCCGGGATAACGAGAGAGGTGGCGGCGGCGGCGGCGGCGGCGGAGCTGAGCCGAGCTGACCTTCACTTCAGCCCCGCCCGCCCCGCCCCGCCCCGCCCCGCCCCGCCCCGCCGCCGCGTCCCGACCCGAGCTGCCGATTCGGGAGCTCACCCACCTTCAAACAGCTTCATGACAACGCCGCTGCCGGCGTGAGTGTTTCCGTATTCCGGCCCGGCGACACGCCACTGCCGCGGGGCTCCGGAGCTCCGGGTGGCTCCGGGCGGCTCCGTGACCGCGAGCTCAGCCCCCACGGCACGGACTCTAGCCGCTCTACTTACAGACTCTATCACAAAGACGAACACAATGAATGGACGTGGCTTTAAAGCGCCGCAGGGCCGCGCAGAGCAGAGAGGAGAACAGCACAGCCGGGCACGTTCAAAAAGAAGAGTTGTGACAGCGAAATCGTTTGTTGAATTTGCATCTACTTCCAAACTTAGTCGTGAGAAGGAAGATTTAGATGGTCACATAAAATTCAGTTTGCATCAGCAAAAAGTTAGTAGCACCAAAATATAACTTTTCTCTGGTTTAACTATCGTTGTTTCAACCAAACCTCAAAAGTTTTTCTTTAAACTGAATTTATTAGTACGTACCAAATCAACGAACAATTTTTTTTGTGACAGCTAATTATTTTTATGCGAGAGCGTCGCAGGGCCATGCGGGCGGGTCGCGCGCGAGAACAGTCACCGCGGACGGTTAGGGAGGTTAGGGTCGAGCAGTGGTCAGCCCTCGGACCGGCCACGGCAGCCACGGCAGCCACGGCCTCTGCGGAATGCGTGTGGCCGCCGGGGCCGCCGGAGCCGCCCGAGCCCGGGGCGGTATTCAGCCGTCTCCAGCCGGGTCTCCGGAGCCGCTGGAGCCGCTGGAGCCGCTGGAGCCGCGGGAGCTGGGGGGAAGCCGTCGCCAGGACCACGCACGGTGTCAGTGTCGCACGGTGCCACTGTGTCACCCCCTTGAGCCAACGGCACACCCGCGGCACCGGCACGACGCGGCGCACATCAGCGGCCAGTCTTATTTATTCCCGTAGCGTCGCAAAAACGTTTTCGACAAGGAAAAGGCCAGGCGGGGAGAAAAAGTCCGTTTTGTCAATGTTGTGTGAAAGACATCCTGCGCGCCGCGCCGTGCTGCCGTGTCGTGTCGAACAGCGAGGCACGTGCCGGACATTAGCGCTGACAGTAAGCAGCGGTGCCAGCGCCGCATTGCAAAAGTCTCTGGAAAATGGGAACAATAACGCTAAGGACGCCGTGTTTATCTTTTTTCGGTCGGCGGCCTCTGCGGCGGCGAGGCTTCGTCCGGAAACTGATGTACTCCTCCTCGGGTCCGCTTGACTTGATCCGGCACGGGGGGGGGGGGGGGGGGGGGGAGGGAGGGAGGGAGGGGATAGAGGGGAGGGGCGGTTTCCTCCTGTCTGTATTGTTTTCATCAGCCTCGCGTTTCCCGCCTGCAACGGAGGCCTTCAGGTGTGTGTGTGTGTGTGTGTGTGTGTGTGCGGTCGCTGAATCAGCCTCCCCCCCCCCCCCCTCTCCCCTGGCTGCTGCTGCTGGGAGACACTTTCACACCTTGTGATCGGCTGGGCTGGGCTGGGCCCGGTCAGGACCCACGCAGTCGGCGGGTCTCGGCGGCGCTGCTGCGCGGCAGGCTCTGCGCCCGCCCGCCGCCCCGCCCCGCCCCCGGCGGTGACTCGGCACGCCTTGGCTGGCGAAGGCCCCCGAGGCCCAGCCCGGCCCGGTGCGGCCCAACACAGCATCAGGCAGACAGCCTCGGTACGGCGGCGGCGGTGGCGTCGAGACGAAAGCAAAGCTGCCGTCCCGAACTTTTACAGCGCCTTTTCGCGAGTCACCGTCGTCGCCGCCGCTGTCGCCGCCGTCGCGGACCCCGGCGGGGACGCCGACGGCGGCCCGGGGCCCTGCTCTCGCCGGTGATGACGGTCCCTTTCCCCTCGGGGACGGCGGCGTTGACCCTCTTCGGCGACGCGAGCTCTTGTCGGGCGCGCGGCAGACAGGTGCCGTTGTGGGGGCCGGCACGCCCGGTGCGGCGGCGGCGGCCGCCCAGAGAAAGAGAAAGAGGAAGCCGAAGGCGGCGCCGCATTAAAAACGCACGCGGAGTAGCCATTCGACGGCGGCGGGAAAGTCAAGGTTTATTCTAAACAGAGCGCGCGCGCACCTTCCTGTCCGTCCCGGGCGGCGCGGCGGCTGCGCGCACGCCATCTGACCTCGGCACGCGCTTTCCCGTCGCGGTATGGCAGCGGGGACCGGGAGGAGGGGGGTCATGTGCACGGCGGCACACCGGCGGCACACCGGCGGCGCACCGCCGCGGAGCAGTGGAGCCGTGGAGCAGCGGGTGGTTGGAAACGGTGAGGTGAAGTTAGGGAGGCGCGTTGAGAAATAGCCGGGCACGCCGCTACCGCCGCTGCCACCACCGCCGCTACCCCCGCTGCCGCCACCGCCGCTACCGCCGCTGCCGCTACCGCCGCTGCCGCTACCGCCGTTGCCGCCACCGCCGCTGCCGCCGCGCTCGCTCTGTTACTTGTCATTTCATCATCCCATCCTATTTCAGCGGAACCCATTTGCGGCGGCGGTGGTGGTGGTTGTGGTGGCAGCCGCGGGGTGGGGGGCTCTCGCTTAGCCGCCCGGCCCGCCCGGCCCGCCCAGGCGGAAGGCGGCAAGAGAGACATGAAGGAAGCGGAGGTCGAGCGAGTGTTTGAACCCGCGCACGCGGCTCCCGTTAAAAATATTTTCAGACCGTGTGGAAAACAGTGGTGCCCACGGCGGCGGCGGGGTCCAGAGTCCTCGTCCGCGGGCCTGGCTATTCGGGGAGGCCAGGGGGGGGGCCGGGGCGAGTGTCGGGGTCAGGGGCGGTCACGGCCTCGCGGGGCGCCCGCGCGCGGCAGCAGCGGCAGCAGCGGTAGCAGCGGTAGCAGCGGTAGCAGCGGTAGCCAGCCCCGGGCCGCCCGCGCACGCGTGTGGCGCGGCCGGCCTACCCAGCGCTCCGCAGGCGCCTCACCCCTCCCGGTCCGGACCGCTTCTGCCACCCTACAAAATTATCTTTCTTGAAAACTCGGTGTTTTAAAAAAAATTTTGTCAAGTCAAGTCAAATTTGATTTTTTTTTAAATCTTATTTTATTCCTTTTTTTTTGGGGGGGGGGGAGATACGATAAGAAAAATGGTCACAGTATATGTTTCCGGAGCGAGGCATATAAACCCATACGAGTGTGTACATCCGACGGGTCCGCGGGGGGGCTGCCACGACCGAAATCTTTCCGCCAGTGAGGTGAGTGTGTGTGTGTGCGTGCCGTGCTCGGACTGTGCAAGCAGCGAAATTCAAACCACGCCCAAATACAGAGAGCCCCGGCGGCGGCACGGGGGCTGCGGCAGCGAGGGCACCAGTAGAGCACTGTGTGGCCGTCGCGGCGGGTGAGCGCCGTGCGGGGTAGGCAATATCTGGAGCGGCGGCGCAGCCGTGCGGGCGCGTTGCCTACCCGCCAGGCGGCAGGGCTCCTGCCGGTGCTGTGCAGCCCCCGAGGCTACGCCAGCAGGCTGCGTGCGCGCCGGCCGACGGAGGCGTAATCTCCTTATACTGGGAGCGAGGGAGTTGTCTCTAGTCGGAGCGGGAGTCCGTCGACCCCAATACCCACGCCGCGAACACACACACACGCACACACACACGCACACACACGCATACACGACCGCGATGCGACCTGACACCGCACGAGCACGGGCGGCTCCCTCGCCACCCCCACGGTCTTATAGGAAGCGCGACAAAGCGGCTTATTTGTCACGACGCACGCGAGTAAAAACGGGAGGAAATCAATGATATATATCGCCTCCGAAACGAAAAAAAAAACACATCATCATTTCCGCGAACGTGTCATCAAGAAGGCGATAGCGCGCGCGCTATGGTTAGAATTCAGGCAGTTTGGCCGCCGAGGAGGATAGCGAAATGGATGGAAAATGAGAGAGAGGCCGGTCGGAGTGGTGCCTGTCGAGTCGATTGCCGCGGTGCCAATGACTGAGATTGTGTGCAGAGCCGCGCGGACGGCGGCGGGCTGCGATGCGGCGTGTGGGCGCGCGCGCGTGTGTGTGTGTGTGTGTGTGTGTGTGTGTGTCCGCAGGCGGGGAGGGTGTGTCCGCTAGCGGCCAGCAGCCCCGGGCAGCGCTGCCGCTGCCACTCAGGCGGTATTCGGGGTTTGTGGTTTTCCGTGTGGGCAAACGCTTATCATGGCGTTGTTGCAGTGCTGCTGCGGTGCACTGCAGCACTGCAGCGCAGCGCGCCGCGTGGGGAAACCGGGAAGAGCTGCACGAGAGCCGGCGCCGAAAGGAAGGCGAGGCGAAGCGGCGGCGGCGGCACAAGGTGGAGCAAGGCTGTTTAACTACTGGCCGCGAGTGCATGTGTGTGTGTGTGCGTGTGTGCGTGTGTCGTCGCGCAAGTGTTTCCAGCCCACCGCTGCAATTGGGTTGGAGTGGAGTGGAGCGGCGGCTCGCGGGCCCCGCCCCCTGCAGTCGCCCGCGCGCCGCGCCGCTCTGCTCGGGCTGACCGTACAAGGACGGCGCGGCGCGCATGGATATTCATTCCTGCCCATTGTGCCGCCAACCCAATTCGCTAATGCGGGCGACGGGTTGAACTTCGGAGCGGACCAGGCGGTGCTGGGGGACAAGGGTCGCCCTGTCTCCCTGCGGGCCGCCGCCCCCGCCGACAGCACCGCACCGGCCCGATCGCGTTGCCCAACGCTATGCAAACGTGCCCTTCTTGCCGGGTTCCCACAGAGGGAGAGAGAGAGGGGGGGCGGGGTGGGGGCGGGGGAGGGAGGGAGAGAGCGGGTAATGAGCAAGTCCAAAGTGTCTGGGTCGATTCCTGGTGACTGCAGGCCACACAGCAGGTTGGGCTCCAGCGGGACTTCCCCTGCGAGTCCACCGCCCGTCAGCCAGCCAGCAGTGTTTTCATGTCTGCCAGCTGCGGCGGGGCGACGGCGGTGCAGTCCGTCGCGGCCTGCCAGCCTCGGCGGGGCGGCCAGGGTCCACGACGACGACGAGGTGGTGGCCTTGCCGTCCCGCGCGCGCGTCCCCACCCTGCGGCCGAGCATCCCCCACCCGCCTGCCGCGCGGCCGCTGGCCAAACACTGGCCGAAAACACGCGGCGCGGCGGCGAGGCGGCGCTCTCCGGGGCCCGGCCCCCACCACCCTCGCCGGCGGCAGGCTTCTAGAAGAGGCCCCCGATGGAGGTGGAGGTGAACACTGAACCGCGTGTGACGCAATGCGTGGCGGTAAGCGGCAGCCTCGGGCCGCCCAGGCGGCGGGGGCCAGCGGGGGCCAGCGGGGGCCAGCGGGGGCCAGTGAAGACGCGCGCCCGGAGCACGCCTCGGACCCCGGCGAGCCGGGCCAGGCCGGGCCTCCCCGCCGGCCGCCCCACCGCTGGAGACGAGAGGTCACTACACCGAGCCGGCAGCAGCGGCGGGCCCGGCCCAGCCCGGCCCAGCCCCCAGCCTCGGCTGCAGCAAGCCAATACAAAGCATGCCGACCCCTGCGGCCTTGCAGTGGTCCTACCAGCGCGCGCGCGCGCGCGCTCACACACGACGCACGTTCAGTATTGCGACACCGTGCGGCTGGTCGGGCGGCCGAGGCGGCCGGCCAACGCAGTGCTGATGGCTGGGTTTGATTTGCGGAGATCAATTTCAGCTGGACGTGGGCGTGAGTGGAAGGGGAAGGGGTGGGGGTAGCGGGACCGGTACGCGGTACGCTACGCCTGCGGCGGAGCGCGGATCAGAGCGGAGGCCCCTACACCGACCGCGTCCGCCGCGTGGGGTGGGACCGGTGGCACACCGGTGGGACGCCGCGCGGCTCGCCGCGTGGCGTTTCATTCAGTCATCGGCGTGCTCGCCTCCCCTCCCGCTACTTCCGAGTACCCCCACCCCGTCCTCCTCATGCCCCGCAATGCGATGCGGCGAACAACACGGGCAGGAGAAACACACGTTGGCTTTGCCGCAGACGGCGAGTCCGGCGGGTCCCGGGTTTCTTCCACCGCAACGCCGGATGCGCGAGGATGGCGTGGGTGTGGGCGCCGAGTGGGCAAAACAGGCGATTAGGAGCGTACACCTCCGGTGCCTCCGGGCTGCCCTCGTTTTCCACTGCATGACCCCAGATTGCCTTCTGATTACCCTGGATTTCCCCCGATTTTTCTTCTTTATATTACCCCCCCCCCCCCAAATATTCCTGAGTGCCCAGATGAAAGAGAAGAAAAACCACGAAGTACCCAAGAGTAACATGATACTACCCTGATATACCCCGACCATGTCTGCTGGGTTACCCAACAGCCCCTGAGGGGGCGTGGCGTCTAGTAGTCGGCCGCACTGCAGCAGCACCTGTAGCAGACTCAGTCATCCGCCTCATGCCGAAGGCTGCCTGCGTAGCTCTCTGTCTCCGTCGCGCTCGTTGGGCGTTGCGTGGGGTGCTTCTCAAGAGAGCGAGAGAGAGAGAGAGAGAGAGAGAGAGAGAGCTCCGAAAGAGTGTTCGGGATCGCTCTGCACGGGCAGCAGGCGGTGTGGGCCCCCGTTGTGCGTACGCCTCCCGCCGCCTTGTTCCCCGCCGCGCCCCGCCACGCCCCGCCACGCCCCACCACGCCCAGCCCCAGGCCCGGTGGTCGGTCGGTACTCCTCCATCCGGCCCAGCGGCGCCCCCGGCTCGCGCTGCTCGCCGTCGGCCGTCGGCTGGCCACAGTGGGTCAGCGCCGCGGGGCGTCGGCGACAACGCTTGTGCCGATTCACTCGCTCGTCTTTTGTCTGCCTGGCGGCCGCCCCCCGCTGCTCGGCTTCCTCTCCCTCAAGGAGGCCAAGCATGGCGGGTCCACGACCGCTGCTGCTGCTGCTGCTGCTGCTGCTGCTGCTGCTGCTGCGGTCTGCCTACTTTTCCGGGAGGCTGACGCTGCTGACGCCAGCCTCGGGCCCCGGACCGGACCCCTCCGGCGACCGCCGGGGGCGTTCTGTGGTGGCGCGCTACGGCTCATCCGAGCCCCCCTCCGGGCCGACCGGGCACCGGGACCGGCACCTCGGCGATGACGCCGCCTGTGACGACAGCGACGCGTTGTGGTGCGTGGCGGAAGCCGGTGCAGAGGCGGCGGCGGGGCCCTCCCGATGCTGATGTCGCCGTGATGTGCGGTTTGGCCCCGGCCCCGCCCCCCCCCCCCCCCCGCGCCGCCCCCGCGCCGACGCAACGCGCCGCGTCACCGTGCACCTCCCCGACGGCGACACGCGGCGGAGATGATTACTGTATCGCGGCGCGCATCTCTGTGCGGGCGCCGACAACAACGAGTGCCCGTGGCAGGCCGTCGCCGTCGTATCGGCCTCCCCGCCGCAGCTGCCGCGGCCGTGAGGGCCGCTATCAGGGCTGCCGGACGGACGCCGCCGTGTCCAGAAGCGTCCAGAGCGCTGTGATGTTGGCGCTGCTGGCGCTGCTGGCGCTGTTGGCGTGCGCGCGGCGGGCGTCGCTGCGAGCCTGCCACCGGTGACACTCTGTGCGGACGGCACATGGCTTTATTATTATTTCTGTCGCGAAGGCCGCGTAAACGTAACACGTACCGAGTGGAACCATACTGGCCACCGCCACACACACACACACACACACACACACACACACACACACACACACACGGATGACACAAGCGCAGCGCACGGCACGTGGCGTCGACCAGCAGCGGCGGCGATCCTCGGATGCGATTGTGTGTTGCCCCTCTGAGAGGCGCGAGAGGAGCGCGCCGGCCGACACGCGGCGCTGCGACACGCGCGTCTGCTACTGCTGCTGCTGCAAATTTCGGGGGAAAAAATCCATAACATTTCAAAAAAAATTCACAAATGTTTTTTGGAAAATTTCTGAAAAACTCTAGTTTATTTTCCGAAAAATTTCTTTTGAATATTTCGGGACTAAAAGCCCCACAGGGTTGTGGTGTTACTACGGAGTCCACGGGACTCGGGAGGAAACGGCGGCGATATTTCGGTCCCGCCTAAATACCGCGCTCCCCCATCGGCCCGGCGATGTGCTTCAGACAGGTTCTGTGGTGATATTGGTGTGATATTGCGGGCTTCCCGCCCGCGTCACGGCGGGCCGCGCCCTGCCGCGCCCGCCTCCCGGCTGCTGCACCCCTTGTCGATACTCTAATGAGCCGGAGGCGCTGACAAGGAGGCAGGCAGGCAGGCAGGCAGGCAGGCAGGCACCACGAGGCGTGCCACGAGGGGGAGGGTGGACCGGCCGCCCACCGCCCGGCCCGAACTCTTCTGCAAACGAGCTGGCAAAGGAGATAAGACCACGGGGCGATAGCGGTAATCCCTCCAGCAGCGGCCGATACACACACACACACACACAGACACACACACACACACACACACACACACACACGCGCGCGAAACAGGAGCACCGGGGGGTTAGTTTAAACCCCCTTTACGCCGCCCGTCTTAACATACGGGAGTACCGGCCCGGGAATCGATTCCCGAAATTCCAGGTACATCGCAATATCGCGATTTTCTTTTCAAATAATTTTTCAATAAGACAACATAGGGACACGGAAGTAAAAAGAATTCGATTTTACCGAAAGTTTGAAAAAAAAAAGCAATTTGTAGAAGTTTTTAAAATCTATTTTCTTATTTTTTGGGTTGTTATTTGTAAGACGTTCTAAAAGTTTGGCAAAAAAAAGTTCACGGGGTTGATTGGTGGGTGCGGAATTCCAAAAGCATGACGAGCCAACGATCCCTAATTTACTCCCGTAGATACGGCCGCCGCCGCCACAGCCGCCCATAACTTTTTATGCCCGCTGCAATAGTTTCCACACTTATCATGGTATGGTTCGGATACAATTGTCGTCCGTGATGCATGTTGTGTGGCCATGCCATAGCCACGGACGGCTGTGCCTCGGAAAGAAGTTGGCTCTCGTCACACACACACACGCACACAAACTCACGTGTGCCGCGCGGCTTGAATCGCGAATCTCTGGAAACTTCTGCTTCACAACATTTCCCAGAGGTACAGTACGGTGATGATAAGAATAGCTCTGAGATCCGAGGCGAGATGAACGAAGACACGGCGGTACCAGCTATCCGCTCCTTTTTCGGCAATTAAATCGTGGCGTATTAGGCAAAAAAGAGTTTGTTTCTTTTTTTGAAGCTAGGAACTGTAGAATGGGACATAAGAAGTCACCACGGAGTCGCAGACCATCGGGGGCCACAGCGAGACGAGCAGTGAGTCGCCATTTCTGTGCAGACGGCCCCCGCCGCCGCTGCCCCGCGCACCATACTCTCTCATTATTTTTCAGTTTTGAATTCTAAATGAGGCACTAACCGCAAAAAGGCGCTGCATTCCGAGCCGCTCAGCCCCGCTCCTCCCCGCCCACCTGCTGACGCTGGCGACCAGAGAGGCGGCTCCGAGAGCGGTTCGCATCGGATGATCGTGACCTAACCAACTCCCAAAGAACCTGCTGCTTTAAAACGACAATCGTTTTCTTCTTCTTCTTTTTTAAAGCTTTATTGATGAGTTTAGAGAGGTCGGGGGGGGGGGCTTTTGGAACCAGCTTCTAAAAGTGCCACCACCACCAACACCGGTCGCCTGCAGGGAACTGCAGACCGAGTATTAACAGCAGCAGCAACAGACGACGACGAATCGACCAACCTATCACAAGACCGCGCACGCCAAAAATACAAATGAGCCGCAAGGAGCTGTGGCAGATTATCTATCTGCGCAGGGCGGGCTTCTGCTAGGCGGCGTGGCGCGGCGTCCTTTCCGGGTCATGTCATGATATCCACGTGATACCCAGGCCGGTCCCTGATCATGCCGCACAGGCGTGGCGGCGGCGGCGGCGGTGGACAAGGCGGTGGACGCCCCGCCAACGCGCGTGAGAGAGGTTGTAAAGCCATTGACTTCTCTCTCTCTCTCTCTCTCTCTCTCTCTCTCTCTCTCTCTCACACACACTCTCTCTCTCTCTCTCCCCCATAGAGACGGCCCGACTCGGCTCGGCGTTTGGAGTCGGGTGTCGAGTGGCGCGGCCCGCAAACTATCAAGGTCAAAAAAAAAGGCCCGGGCTCCTCCTGAAAACCGGTCGTCGCGCGGCCAGCGCCGTGCATGCTTAAACTTCGCAGTTGTGTTGCGACGCGAGTTAGAGAGAGAGAGAGAGAGAGAGAGAGAGAGAGAGAGAGAGAGAGAGAGAGAGAGAGAGAGAGAGAGAGAGAGAGAGAGAGAGAGAGAGAGAGAAAGAGGGGGCGAGAGGGGGAAGAGACAGAGAGAGACCCAGCCCACTGCTCGTCACAAAGCCGTCCCCAAGCCACGCTACGAACGAGTGGATTCATAATTTAAATAAAACGCGAGCAATCCGGTTTACGTTTCTCCCCCGCGGAGAGGCGCAGGAACGTGTAAAAGTCGTGAAAAAAACCATGATGAAGTCTTTTTAATCAGTCACCGCCACTTTCCTCTCTCTCTCTCTCTCTCTCTCTCTCTCTCTCTCTCTCTCTCTCTCTTTCTCTCTATCTCCCTCTTTTCCTATCTCTCTTTCCCTAAACAATGAACCAAAGTTCCTGATACATAAAACAATATGCGGAGTCCGTGGAGTCATTAGCACAACAAAATAAACACACCGCGGCGGGCTGCGTAAAAAAGAATAACTCTAAAAATCGCATCGGAAAAGCGTCGTTGGAATCCTGCGCCGTCTCTCCGAAAAGCACTCGCCTGCACACACACACACACACACACACACACACACACACACACACACAGTGGACATTTGTGATGACGCCGCTACGAACATACATTTCCCCGTCGCTTTGGCGCGGTTTGGTACAACCGGCGTCGGTGTGGCCCGCGCTCGGCTCGGAGCCGCCGCGGCGCTGTTGTCATTCTACGCCCTTCTGGAAAACGTGTGCGTACCTGGAAAGTCCCCCCCCCCTCCTTTTCCTCTCCTCCCCTCCCCTCATACACGCTCACCGACAGCCCCGTGGACACAGCGCTCACGCCATGAGAAAGCCGTATACGAAATCTCTTTGTGGTTTTCCTGTCAATAATGAACCTTATACCTGGAAAACGGGTCTGTTCTTCTTTTCTTCTTTTTTTTTATTTCCCGTGCGGCGGCAGCGGCTGGATCCGGCCGGACCTGACTGGTATAAGTACGTCTCGCGCGATGTCATGATTTCTTCCTTTATTTCCTCTCCTTCTTTCTTCACGTCTCTTTCTCTCCTTTTCGCGGCCACATTTTTTATTTTTTTGCTGCGTGTGTCCGCCCAGCATGTTCGATGGAGCGTCCGCACTCTTCGCCTCGCATCATGCCTCGTTGTGTGTCGTGCTTCTGTGCGTGCGTGCGTGCGTGCGTGCGTGCCGCGGGGCTGCCGCCGCCACGGGCTCCTCTCCCTCAGCCACGCTCAGCCACGCTCAGCCACGCTGAGCCACGCTCTGCCGCCGCGCGCAGCATAGCCGCGTGGACAGCGGCCACCAGAGCCGATGCACCGGTGCAGGCGCATGCCGCTTCATCAGTCACGCCACCTGCCGTCTCGTTAATATTCTGCACGGTAAGCAGAGTTTTCGGGAAATATCTCAGAGAGATAAGGTATCACTTTAAAAAAAGGAACCCCCCCCCCCAAAAAAAAAAAAAACAGCAACAGCCAAAACTACACTTTTGTTCCGGGGAGCATCCGCAAGTAAACAATTGTTCTGATTTCTCTATGTATTTGGGCGGCACGCATCGGAAGCGGCGCCCCGATCACGTGGCGGGCCACGCCGCCCGGCCCGTGTCCAGGACTTGTCCAGGACTCGTCCAGGGGACCTGTCCGGTCCTGGAGGAGAGGCCGCGAGCAGGAGGTCCGGTCCGGCTGGAAGATCCCCGTGTTCCAGTCGCCAGGAATCCGGCGGCAGCGGAGCGGACCTGTTGCTAGAGCAGCGCTCTGGAGGCGACTGGAGGCGGCTGGAGGCGGCTGGAGACGAGCGCCTGCCGCGTAGGCAGCCGTGGCATCTGCAGTGCACGCGTGTCGGGCGGGCTGGCCCACCCCGGCGCTCGCAGGCGCTTCGGGCGGACGCTAGCGTTGTTGCTGGCGAGGGCAGAGAGTGGCGCAAACACACGGGTGAGGTGCTGGTGCCTATCTCCGCCTTGCCCAGTAGGTAATCTTCTGGTCGACGGCAGGGTAGTCGATGACAGTGTAGTCGACGGCAGTGTATTCATTGACGGTGTAGTCGACAACAGTGTAGTCGGCGGCAGTGAAGTCGACGGCAGTGTATTCATTGACAGTGTAGTTTACAACAGTGTAGTCAACGACAGTGTACTCGCCGGCAGTGTAGTCGCCGGCAGTGTAGTTGTAGGCGCGCGAGGCGCGCGGCTGATAAGAAGAGGATGGCCGCCGGCGTCGGCTCCCAGCGCGGCCAGCCCCCCCCCCCCCCCCCCCCCCCAGCCGAGCCGCGCCGAGCTGCCGGCTGTGGGCCAGCCTCGTGGGGGGTCCATGGCATTGGCATTGCGTCCATAAGGCCCCCATGGCACCGGCACAGCGCGAGCACGCGGCCGCGGCGTGCCTCCACGCCACACACACACACACACACACGCGCGCGCGCGGCAGGCGTGTGCCATGCCACCAGATGTGCTCCGGATTTTGTGACATATCTTGAGTTATCTATGCCGCCATCATCGTTGCCTCTGTTGCCACCGCCTCCGTGCACGCCCCCGATAGCACGCCGGCTGCTGCCGCCACGCCGGTGTACCACGGCACCGCCATGAGCTTCATGGTACCGCGGCACCACCATGAGCTCTCGTGGTACCACAGCACCACGGCACCGCCATGAGCTTCATGGTACCGCGGCACCACCATGAGCTCTCGTGGTACCACAGCACCACGGCACCGGCATGAGCTTCATGGTACCGCGCACCAGGAAGAGTGCGTACATCCATGAGCACGCACACGCGGCGCAGGCCGGGCAGCCCGCCAGCCGCAGCGCAACGCTCTCCCGCCGTCCCGTCCACCAGTCTGTCAAAGCTCGCCACCAAATCTGCCGTGCTAACCTAAAATCCTAAAAAAAAGTCCTTAAAAAAATCCTAAAAATCGTAAACGCACGTTTGGCCTAAAAATAATTTAAAGAAAAAGCGCGGTCGATAGCGTTGAGAGCACCCTTACTACTTCTCGACTACTTCGCGAAATGTCGATCGCCATTAAAACGCTATAAACGCTATAAAGATACACTCGCGGCGGCCGCGTGTGCCTGTGTGTGTATGTGTGTGTGAGTGTGTGCGTGTGTGCTTTACTTGCGGTTAGACGCCTGCGCGTCAGAATAGATTGCCGCTCTCGATGTAGGTCAGTGTGCGCGCCTGCAGCGCTTGCTAGAGAGGGCTGCGGCCGGCCGCCCAGCCAGTCCAAAATAGCGGCCGCGCCGCGCCGTGCTCGAGAGGAAGGCTCGGCCGTCTTATCGCCCCAGGAGGGTGGCGGCGGCAGGCGGCGGCGCGGGTTCGAATACTGGCGGAGGCGGCGGCGGCGGCGGCGGCGGACCCGCTGCCCTGCCCTCCTCCCTGCCCGGCGACTCCAGCTCCGCCGCCTTGAACCCGCGTCTCCGGCCCGGTCATCCGGTCGAGCCCGCTGCCCGCTGCCCGCTGCCCGCTGCCCGCTGCCCCGCTGCCCGCTGCCCCGCTGCCCGCGCGCTGCGGAAATGCCGGAAATGGCTGCCATGGCTGCCGCTGCGTCCGGCCCGCGGTCCGGCGTTTCCGATCAAACGACGTCGTCGCACATTTCACGGGTCAGCGAGCAAAAATAATAAAAATAAAAAAAAATAGACAGACGCTAACAGGTGTAGACTGACTGGTGTAAAGTACGTTTTCCTTTATTTTTTTCCCATCTGTTTCATTTTTATTTTTTTCTCGCTAATGGAAACTGGTCGCAAATCCCTCGATCATGACCTTCCCCGGTGAACATCCTTCTTCCCAGTCCGGGCCGCACCCCTCCCCTCCCCCCTCCACTCTGCTCCACGGACTCCTTTGCCTAAAATCTTGTAGAGTCGGCGAGTGTTCGGAGTTCGGTCGGTATATACCGTGCTGCCGCCGCACCTCTGCGTACACACACACACACACACACACACACACACACACACACACAGTCCGAGCAGACGCATGCGTAGTGACTCTCGTCTTTTTGCGTCACACTTTCGGCGCTTTCCAAGGAACACCAGCCCACCACCCCCACTCCCACCCCGTCAGCCTACGGACCCTCGGGCAGAGCAAGGGTCGCACCGCCACTGTCACCGTGCCCGCCGCGCCCGAGCCCGTCCCGCGCGGTCTCGGTACGTACCGCGGGCGCGCGCAGGCTGTTTCCGGAGAGACGTCTCGTCTCGTCTCCGTCGCACTCCCGGGCTGTCCTTCACGGGCGCGAGAGAGACAGAGCGACGAATCATCCTGCAGTCGCCCGGCCGGGGAAAGGTCCTCGTCCGCAGCTGGCTCGATTTTTTTTTTGTATTTCTCGCTGTCTTCCCCCCCCCCCTCCCCTCCCGTGCCGCCCGCGTCGAGTGTTTGAATGGGACTGGAGGCCAAAGTCCTGATCCTCTCTGTTCCTGGTGCGTCGCGCATTGACTGGGGTCCCGCCGCGGTGCACCCCCGCCCATAGAGAAACTGAAAGAGGGGGGGGGGGGGGAGACTATGGCCGTGGGGCTGTCCAGTTAGCCGCACCTAGCCGGAGGATAGGCGACCCCTCGGCACACGACACTCCTAGGCGAGGAATAAGCGAAAATTTGCTAAGTTCCGCACGCGAGCGTAAGACCCGGGGGCCGCTGCGCTGGCCGGTAGCGCCGGAGCGCGTTAAAGGCGTGGCGGCGGGGCGGGCGGCTCGCGCAGGGCTGTGTGTGTGTGTGTGTGTGTGTGTACGCTGCTCTGCGCTCCACTTTCACCATCGCCGCCACGCGCGCGCGCACACACGCACACACAGGGCGGGGGGCGGGTTGCATCTGCCGCCGCCGCCCGATCGGCTGCGTGGCGGTGGCGGCCGACACGCGTGCCCTGGTGTTCTGCCCCCCCCCCCCCCCCCCCCGCGCGCGCGCTGTTGCTCCAACGGGGGGCCGCCGCCGTCGACACGCGGACGTGGAAGGGGAGGGGGATGCGGCGACACCTCCAACCTGCACGGTAGCGTTTCTGGTTCCCACGCCCTCGCACTATTTTATGGTTTGAAAAAAGAAGGGGAAAAAATCAATTTCGTAATAACGTGGCAGACGATAGCGGAACGGGACGGGGCCAGTGTGACGGTGACCTAATCCACGGCCGACACGCTGAGCCGCCGCAGCTGCCGCCGTGCCGTGCCGTCCCTCCCCAGCCCGCCCCGCCAGGGTCCCCGGGGGCCCCGGGGGCACGCGACACAGCGCCTTATCGCCCGAACCATATCAGCGAAATGAGATCAATTAATGTCCACACTGCACAGCGCAGCGCGAGGGGGCGGGGTCAGACGTCGAGTGAGCTGAGCCCGCCGCCGTGTATTTGTTTACTCTCCGAATCGGGGAGGGGGGGGGGGGGGGGGAGATCACGGCGCGAGACCCCCGGCCCCCGCCACGCAACTCTTCCCCTTTCACTTTACTTCCGCTACGAAAATAAAAGTGGGTGTGGCGACCGCCTCGTGTCGATATTGGCCCCCGCGGTGTGCTAACGGGTCGCGACTCAGTGCAGTGTACGGTGCACCTCGGAAGTTTGCACACGGGCTGGCAGCTGGCACGGTGCAACCGGGGCCAGAGGGACGACAGATACATCGTGGGGCAGGAGGGGCTCCGTAGAAACTTAAGAGATTCAAGTTTGTTTCTAACATTTTATTACACAATCTTAATTACAACGCAAATATATGTATATTTGGGTACATTAGAAGAAATCTTAAAAATTCACATGGAGGGAAATCCCCAGGATTACCCCATCCACACACGCACACACTCATTCACTCACAGCTCACAACGTATAAATTAGTACAAGAACTTCAGCATCCATTCATCACAATAGTACCTTCTTTGGAAACACTTCATCCATGATATTTCACAGTTCATTTTATTATTGTACTTTAGTTCCCATTGTATGTTCTAATAAGTTTGATGTTGAGTCAACACCAACATTATTATTCAGTTAAAAGTACAAAATTTAACACGATACTTTGACAGCAAAAACGTTTATTGCTGGCAATATCTCAATTTCACATTCACAATTGGAAATCAAGCTCAGGTCTATACACCCAGACCAGACGCATCCAGCAGTCTTAGTGCTCACGAGATCCGATCTAACACTGTGGATTTACAAACAATAAAGTTAAAAAAAAAGGTGTAATAAATTTAAAACACTTCAACGTTAAAACCCTCTGTCCTGGAGATAAAAATTGTTTAATAAATTACTAAAATAGAATGTACAATACTGCACAACTTTCAACCCCAAAGGACATGTCTCTAAAATGAAGCCGCTAGAACGCTCAAAGGCAGAACTACTGATCAAAACAATAAAAAATTTCCAACTCTAGCATGAGTATTGCACATACTCATGAGAACTTCCATTACCTAGGATGGTGATGTACAGAATAGAGTAGCCTAACAACACCCCCTCCAAATATAAAAGACTCAAAATGTCAGCCAGTAGTCTAATGACCAGGATAAAATATAAACTTGTCCCTGGGAGGAGGCATTCTCTCAGTTAGGAAGTAGTGTCAGCTGCACAGGAAAGATGGTAACTGTGCCAACATATGTACAATGTAAGCTTCCAATGCATACCGACACAAAACATAGAAATTGAGCAGCTCTTATAAAAATATTCTTACAGTACGATACAAACAAAAGCATCAAAGTGACAACTCTAAAATTGAAAGTAAACTTCATGAGAATCATTAGCTAAAAATGTGGCCTTTCTGCAGTAAATGGAATACATAGTTTTCTGGAAGAAGCTTCAACAGGAACTCAGATATAAAAGCCGCACTTCCGACCAGCAGGGCAGCTTAACTTTGTTAACCACATTCATTGAAGGTAACTAAGTACTTAAACAAAATTACTTAAGCCATAAAAGTATTTGAGCACATGAAAACAACAACATTGCAAAAGAGCAAGCTTAAAGCTCCCCTTTCTTTATAAACATGCTTTTAAACATATGCTCAACAAAACAATTAAAAGAAAACTCTAACATACACTCACTCAAGAACCTATTTTTGTATACCTTCCTCCTGAATTATCAATCTGCTCCCAGAAACCAACATTTTCAACAAATGAAAATTAAAATGAGATAAAGAAAGACTGAAGACTGACAGTAACAGTAATGAATATCACAAGAACTTGATGCATATGGCAATCAAGAGGAAAATTTATGACCATTTGTCAGACATGATCACCAACATCTTTCTGGTATCTTGCTGTAAGGTAGGTGGCAGCTTCTGTCATTTGCTCTAGAGAGCGGTAAAGTCCATGTAGATGCCGCCTGAAGTTCTGAGCAACTTGCTGAGTGCACTCTGGCTTGGGAGAAGCTTCAGTATCAAAACCAGAATCATTTTCATTTCCAGCATCTGAGTCCGCATCACTAGATGAGGATGATGATGATGACGTGCTGGATGATACTGAGACATTCGATGGTCTCCTCTGGTGACCTTTGATGTGAGTGGCAGAAGAGACAGGTGTTATGCTTGGGCTGTCAATTCCTTCATCAACAGGGCACTCCTTCATTCCCCACTGCAGCTCGTTTTTCACAGAGTTCACCAGGGTGTACAGATTGTACAAGTCAGCATTTGGCATGGCGTCCCTGAAACCTTCCGCTCGGCGGACGGCTTTCACACCAGGCTTGAAGTGTGGTTTTGGCTCAGCAGGAGGTGGAACAGAATCGGTGGCGTCTCCGACTTTCAGATCCATAAGGCGACACGGGACAAGAATGGTTTCTTCCATGTCTTGGACAGCATTCACAAACTTCTCCATTGATGAGAAGATGCTCTGGTTCGAGAATTCGGCCTCGTCGCGACCCCTACGAAGACAGCTCCTGCAACCAAAAGAAAAAATACAACTAATGTTAAGATCCTGATAGTATCTATTCCTTCACAACAGTGCCCTGAACATGGTTGAAATGTGACTTCTACTTGGGTTCTACCGGCCCGCGCCGTTACCCCTCTAAAAACGGCCCCTTACAACTCAGCCAACATTCACCCTGCCCCAATAACAATTTTACGAAAAACTGACAATACTCAGACACAATTCCCAGCGAACACACGCCCTTTCGCGCCCGACATAAATCCAGCAATCTAACAGCGAAACCGTACCCAATTAAGAGCCCGCCCAGGGCACTGCCCGACTAGACCAGAGGAATGACATACTTTTCACATCAGGCCTTGAGCCTGGCCGCACCACACCACACATTACATCACCCTCCCCTCCCCTCCCCTCCCCGGCGCGCCCCGCCCATCGGCTCGGCCTACCCCGCCCAACATATCGCAAAACCCAAGACTCCCCAGGTGCCGCCGGCCACCAAACCAGGAATGTGGGCCCCGACGTGGACACTTTCGGGCCCGGCCGGACCGACGCGGACGCCGCGGCCCGCGCCGCAGCGACCGGCTTAGATTTTCTCTTTTCAGGGTTAGGAGGCCTAATCGATTTCGGGGGCCCAGTGACCGAGGCGGGCCAAAACGAGCCCGCAACTGTTCCCCGACTAACTGGAGACACTCGCGGGGCGCCGTGGGGCGGCGGGGAGGGCACTTGATATATCCTGGTCTTGTATTCCGTGGTGGGTGTGGGCTGGGCACTGACAGGTCTTGATGGTTCACTTCCTTGCCTCGTCTCACTCGCGCTCGCACCGGTCCAGCGCGGACTTGCGAACTCACCTATTGCTTTCCATGTTAGGCACTGAACGTTCACAGAGCGCGGTAGACAGATCTTTCGCGAGCATGCCACGAGCTCCGAATTCTGAACGGGACGCAGGCGAAAACACCGCGCTGGCACAAGGTACTACACCACACAACAGCTGAGCTGGACTCAAACGCCTGCCAGGGAGTCGGGGACTTATATTGGCTAGCGTGTGGGCTGGTGGAGCTCGGGAGGGAGGGCGGCCCGTCCCGTACACAGCCGACGGCGGCGGCGGCAGCTCCCCCCCCCCCCCCCCCTCTCCCTCTGCGCACCCCCCCCCCCCCTTTTCCCCACACCGAGAGCTTCTCCTCAGCACAGTCTCGGTTCTACTTCGTCTCAGCAGATCAGAATTTGATAGCGCTTCCTTTTAACTTCACTTTTGCTTTCTGGCTTTCGTCGCCGCAAGCTTGGGCCTGCCCACTATGCACGCTGCCTTTAACGCAGACACGATTGCACCAATGAGCGTTGCGCAGCGGTACCGAGCACCGGCGTCACACCACTCGGCACCGCTCGGATTGGCCGGTGGTAGTCGGCGGGCCACAGAGAGTCGTTACGATTGGCCACAGAAACGCGGCATATTCAAACGCGGCGCGCTCCGGCACCGTAGTGTCTGGTGCGGAGGCCGATCGAAACTCTGCCAGTCCGGGGCGTGTGTCTCGTTTAGTTGGTTCAATTTGGGTGAAAACCATCAATAAAACGCATCGGAAGAATTCTACTGCCGAGATCTCATAAATTGACACTATCATTTGAAAAATCCTTTTGCCTATCGAGAGGAAAGAGTCAAGGATGGGGGGTGTTGGAAAGTCCGCCTATAATTTAATTTAAATAAGAGCGGCAGGAGATAAATGCATTCCTTTCTTTTGCATATTGTAGGCTGTCTGACCTGCTCAGAATTGGCAATTATAAAGGCTATAGCAATTTTTCCAACACTGTTTGTCATTGTTTATATTTCCCACAGGAACAAAAGCCCCCCTATAATGTTGTAGGACTCTTTAAAGTAAATTTCAGGATTTTACATACAATATATACTGTATTAATCAAAATCACATACAACAAGGAAATACATGTAAAACCACATTTTTTTCCCAGTGTTTAAAATCATCAATGAACACTGAATGATACATATATTCACAGCCAAGAATTAAAATAATACTTGCCAGAAGAATGAATTATTGGCCAGCAGAAGCTTCATTGCCACACTGCTCTTCAACATTTTCAGTCTTGTCAGATTTTTCACAACTCTCCCCAGCATTGTTATCTTCACTCTGCATATTTTCCAAATTCTCCTTTTCTTTCTTTCTCTTCACCATGTCTACAAGGTATTTAAACCTTAACATACATTCCTCCTGAAAGCACATTCAATGTAATCTGTACCAGTTTTCAAATGCATATGACAAACATCAAAATTTCATTTTAAAGGTTACCTTCGTTTTTTCAGGAACACATTTGGCAATCTTTTCCCATCTATCTTGGGTAGTGCCCTTTGGGTATTTAATCATTGCAGCCTCCAGAGCTTTCTGCTGGATTTGGCTCCAAGACGCCTCCATCTTACTTTCATAATCTTCTTCTGCTTCGGTTGGTTCACATTCGCCAAGTTTACCTCCTTTTGTTTTTACTTTCTTAGCTTTCACCAAATGTTGAACCTCACCTTCAAACTCTCTGCAACGGCATTGATATGTTAAAACAAGGTAAAACAGATACATGTTTGTAAAGCTTGATAAGTTTGAAGCACATTTTACCTCCTCTCAGCATTTGGCGATCTATAACCATCTTCTTTAACCTTTTGCGCCATTTGTGTTACTTCATGGACAGTACGCTCCATGGCCTCAGCAATTTTTTCCCAGCGCTCAAAGGTTCCTGCTGGATATTTTTTCACTAATTTTATGAGTTTTTCGATGTCATCATCAGTCCATAACCCACCACTCTGAGCAGGCCTACTAGAAAGCAATTTAAGAAAGGGTATAAATTTAAAGGAGAATGGATAATACAGTACAACCTTTAAAAATGAACATTAAAAAGAAGACAGCATACTTCTTTAATTGCATCTTCATTTCTTTCTTAGCTTTGGCAAGAATCTGAGCTTGGGTGAGCGCATTATCATCCCCACTTGTAATTTCGGGCAAAGAAATACCTGCTCCTTTGCGTTTTCTTGGGGCTCGGTTAGCTTTCTCAGCTGCTGCAACCTCAGCTGCAGCTCTTTCTTCCTCTTCAATCATCCTGCAACATAAATAAAAGTGTTTGGTAAAAAAAAATGGAGAAAAGCAAAGTAATTGTGACTGACTGCCACTCGAAGGTATTTAATTTTTTAACTCAATAGATATACCTTAATTCCTCTTGTTTGCGTTTTCTCTCCTCTAAAAGATCTCGAATAATAAAAGGCAGTTCTGAAACTGACCACCAAAGAAACCGTGGTATTTGGAATGGTAATGTATCCTTGATGCTGGAATAAATAGTGTAATAACATGTCAAATAACAAAACTGGTAATAGCAAATGCTTGTTTTAAATTTGAAGCTGTGAGCTCACCTTGGAAGTGGTATAAATAGAAGTTCTTCAACATCAGCAATGTTTTCATCTTTATTTTTTTTCATTCCTTTTTTCTGCTTCTTCATTTTTGCTGACATAAATTCTTGCTGTATTTCAGGTGGAAAGTAAAATCAACGTAAAATAGAGCTGTAGGGGTTAATGGACAAATGGAAAGAAAAGATGTATAAAAACATGTACCGCAACAAATTTCTTCTCCAGGTATGATGCCCAACCAACAAGGTACTGTCCAATTGTTAAAATGATAAACAATATGATAGACAGCTCGGCTAAACCCATTTTACGGACACGCCTGTAGTAATATACAGCTGATCGCCAATCAGGCAGACCATTCACCAAAACTTCATTGTAGAGTTTCCTTTTGGTTGGATCTTTTATCACATCATAGACAGCCACCAGCTGTAAACACAAACCAGTTGATAGTGACAGTGATAAATAGCTGAATCTGATCTGAAACTAAACTGAATCTTTGCAATTACTTTGCGTTACCTGTCGGAATTTAACATCTGCATCAGGTGACTGATTCTTGTCAGGATGTAGGACTAATGACAATTTACGAAAAGCCTTCCGAATTTCAGTAGACCCCGCATCCTTTATCAAACACAAAAATATATAAATATATATATTAAAAAAATAAGGAAAATTAGCATATCATAATATGAGATAAGAATTGTTATTAAATGATCTTGTGAGAGTACAAACTGTAATTCACTAACATTTGGAATTTCTAACAGTTCATAGAAGTTCTTGTTAACTTCTTCCACCAAGTCAAAAAGCTCATATTCATCATTACTCCATGCACTGGCTAACCCAGTGCAAAGAGCTAATGATATAATTAAGAACCTAACGATGTCCATCTTTGGCGTTTGGACAAACTAAAATAAAACAACCAAAACACAAGTTATGTACATCTGACTACGTCTAGACTACGTGGATTAAGCAAGCAGACGGCGTCAACTTCGATTATTCACACGAGAAAGCTAGGCGAAGCTGGTCTGCAAATAAACAGCCGGTCTAGTAGAACTTCTCATACTCTCTCCAACCGCTCCATCACTCTCATACTTGCGTCGTCTGCTAGCACTCGTGATGAAAGGAGGGAGAGAAGCATCCTTGAAGGCTTGAAGCCGGGGAATCTCCAAGGTCGCATGTTCTCTTTAAGCTAGCTCACAGATCATTGGTCTGCTATGCTGTCTAGATATCGCTGATATGCTTTAAGTGCCAGATATAAGCGTGACAGTTGGCTGAATCGAGGCCAGCGCCATCGTATCGTATTCAGGTGTGTAGTTGCTCAGACGTCTTGACGTCTGCTGTCTTCTGGGTAAGTTCAAAGTTCAAGCAATGAAACCTTATGTCATCATTCGTTAACACGAAATTCGCAATTTGTAATTCGTTTCAGTTACTCGTACCAGCTAACAAGTCAATATGCCCCTTGAAGATTATAAGGGAATCGTTGGGGCTGTCGCAAGTGTGGTGACCATTGCACAATTCTTCTCAGGCGTGCAAGTGCCTTCTGTTTATTCATTGATTTAAAGTGCTTTAGTTTGTACTGTTTTTTAAATTTTACTTTTGATTTAAAATACAGATTTGTCTGCAAAGATATTGTGAGAAAAGGGAACACAAGAAATGTCCAAGTCGCACCATTTGTTGGTGGTATCGGCCTGTATGTCTTATTCAATTCATTTTATTAGATCTTCATTCTCTTCATGTCCAAAACAACCATATAACAATAACTTTTATTTTCCTAGGAGTGTTTTGTTTTTTAAGTATGCTGAAATCATCAACGATCCAGGAATGTATCCAGTGAACTTAATGGGTTCAGTGTTGAATGTGGGATACTTGATGTGTTACTATGCATACACAGAAAACAAGGTAAGTTATCTTTGTTGATTAGTAACTCAATTACATCATCAATGTCACTAAATTATTAACGTATTTTGTCGGCAGATGCATGTCATCAAAACTATTGGTCAAGCCATACTCTTCTTTGGATCCATTCTGTTATATGTTAACTGGGAGGATTCAGACAAAGTACTTTTTAGGTTTGGCATCATCACCACAGCCTTGATGATTCTCCTTATTGCATCACCCATGGCCCAGTTAGTAAGTATAATTGAAAACTGCTGGGACATATATTTGCTTTTGTTTTTCTATGCTAATTATGTTCCATGTGTTTGTAGGGTGAAGTAATTCGGACCAAGAGCACCGAGTGCCTTCCTTTCCCAATGATACTGATGGGAACTATTTCAGCATTTATGTGGCTGCTCTATGGAATTATATTAAGTGATGCCTTCATCCAGGTAAGGGAAAATGGGCCAATGAAGAATAGTAAATAAAAATACCTATTTCAGTTCTCTAAAAACAATTTATATGTTCATTGCAGATCCAGAATCTCATTGGTTTTTTGTTGTCAGCGGCTCAACTTTCCCTCTTTGCAATTTACCCCAGCAGGCCTGTTTCTGAAAAGAAGAAGAGCAACTGATTTTTTTTTTTGGTGAACTTATAGGTTTGTTGTGCATATGCATGATTTTACAAAAGAAGACCGCACAAGCCCTGCGCATTTGACTTGCACTGTGATGACTAGAGTATGTATTTTTTAAAGCATATTATTGATATGACTAGGTTTGGTTCAAAACGTGCTGTGTGGAGCATTGTGTTTCTTGCTATAAGTTTCATTTTCATTTTTAATCTAACATGAACAAACAATTTTTTTAGAAACTTTTCACTCAAATATTGTCCGGGCTGGTCTCTTAGATTATATGCATGGAGTGTTGAGTGATTGTGTTGCTCAGACACCACCAGTTTGCTCAAAAACAGTACCAAGTGTTTCAGTAATGCCAATGTATCAATGTTTTTTCTTTCTAAGACTTGTGTTGACCTGTACCTATTTCCCTTTTTATCTGATAATTGAGTATGTTACTGTTTCATTGTGATATCATCTTAAGACTTTTCCATGTTGACATATCCGTGTTTGCTTTCCATTTTATTGCATTTCCTCTCTACTGTACTACTAGCTAGTTTACTGCAAATATTTAACGCCATTCTCATTCCTCTTTATTTTTGTCTTTATGGCTTACGAAATTGACCCCCTTTAGGCTTTAGACCCCCTATTAATTCCACTCATTGTGATGTTTTTGTTGAACAGTGCCATTTTACCTACTAGCCAGTTTCTGTCCCAGCCTGTGTGATTAGTTTTTAAGTAAACTCTGAGTGAAGTATTAAATGAGTTGGATTCATTTTTTTTTTCATCGATCACACTCGGAAAATATAATAAATGTTTTTAATAATTCAAATTATTACAAAAGATGTCAACAAGAACTACTAACTAATAATTAAAACATGTAAGACGTGTGCGGGCCGTCTTACAGTGCAGGTACTGATATCACTTTGGCCGCAAAGTCGAGTGACATACAACGACACGTACATGATGTCACTGGGCATTCTAAATGTTCACTGAAACAGAACACTAAAGGTTAGCAACTAACAAATACCTTTAATCAAGCAAAGGTTTCCACTTCCAGTTAATTTTTTTTACCTGAACCACTGCATTATATGGGCTGCATGTCCCCCATGCCGACATGACTGACACCAAGTAAACCAGTTAGCAAACTCTGCCAACTTTTCTGAGTTTAAACCAGAATCAATTGTTCTGTTTGTAGTGCTACCTGCCTTCACACTGTACGCCCCTGATGCTGATCCCATATTTAGAAGACATATGGAGCAGCGTGGAAGTGGTTTCCGACAGTTGGGACAGGAAGTGATCTGTAATGAGAGAAGAAAGATTACAGTACAATAAACATCTTCAAGCAATGGAGAATTTAAGCATGAATGATGAATTGAGAAATGAAATGAAGCAGCCCACCTTACACACCTTCGACTTGTTTGGCGCTCTAGCAAAAAGGCCCCTTCCACGACCCTGCATGAAAGCTGAAATACTCTTTCCACAGAAATTGCATGACACAAAAACTTGTTGGGCAGGTTTTTCAGACTCGGTCCTTGAACTTAAGGCTATGTCAAAATGAGCCCTCTGCGTCCACAATTTCCAGCTATCCAATAAATTGCGGTAGCTATAAAAAAGGAAATTGACATGCAACTCTATAAAAGTTGTTTACAGTGGTCCACCTTGGTATGCCTGGCTTCTGGTCTGTATAATTTAAAACCCAAAATTAGTTAAAGCTTACTTTGAAATCCACTCTTGAACTGTGTCTTCCTTGAGTAATGCTGGAGAAAAAACTCGTGCAGCGATGAAACTAACACTCTGAATGTCTCCAGACCTATCCAAGAAGCGTTGGAGTAAGGGTATACACTCTGGAGTAGCACCTGCAGAATTGGTTAATTATTCGTTAATGTAGCGAGTGTAGTATGAGCAAATACAAGATTAAATTCAGGGCTGAAATAGACAAAGAAAGATTCAAAATTAATAAATTTAAAAAGAATTATACCTGTAAGCAACATTCCACCAAGATCACCCTCCTCAGTCAACTTTGCTGTCAAATTTCGCAAGTACTCAAACAGTTTTATGTCAGACAGAAAACAACAAGCAAATGCCACTCGGTCTTCAACTGCAACATCTTTCTCCTCCTGTAACATATGAGATGAGACCAGTGAGACAATAAGTTTGCAACAGCTGTATAAACTTCCAGTTTAATACCAACCAAGACCTCCTCATAACTTTCACTTTCGGAAGTGAGGAATGAAAACATTACACGAAGATAAGGATCAGAGAGATACTGTTTTGCTGAAATGCACTGCTGCCTCCACATACTTGATTTATCGTCTGAGAAACCTACAATGAAAACCCAAGTTCAATGAGTCAAAATCCTGAACAGAAACCTGAACAGAAACCTTTGTTATGGAAAGAACTACTCCCACCAGATAATGCTACGGCAACAATATTAAGGTTAACAGGAGCTGTGGCACGAGGGTGTTCAGCACCACGTCTCAAAATGTCAACAGCCTGGCGCAAGCGTAGATTAAATACTGCTATAGCAGCAGCTCGTGAATAGTATCCATCTGATTCCAACTGATCCAAAAATCCTTCCCGGTCCAAATGCCAACCACACAACTGAAGGGCCTGTTCTCGTTCGTCACTACTGTAAGGTAACACAAAGTAAAATTCACAAACCAAAATGCGATACTAAACAAAATTTGGAAAGTGTGACAAAATAGAAATATTACCGATACGGCTTTGCACTTATCTGACAAGCATTCATTTCAGACCATTGGCCATGGGATGAAGAAGGCTCTCCTCCAAGCAATTGACTTCCTTCTGGCTTTTTTAAAACAGATCTGAGACGGTGTAATTGAGTGTCAACTTAAATGAATTTATTCATCTTAATTATGCAAGTCAAATCCTGGAATACGGTCCAATTTAGGGTAAACATACCTCACACCAGGATGCCCTGTACCGCTATTTTGGACAAGCCCTTCTTCAACAAGTGAAGAGCTCAAGTGCAACCATCTCCATAGACGTTTCAGGTCCTTGCTTTCTGCCAGATCCCCATTATCGCATAAGTTAGGCTGTGGAAATGCACAACTTACAGTTAATCTGATTATGTCCACACTGGATTAAACTTCAATAAATGATCAATAGAAATCATACCCTCAGTCCATAACCAGACATGGCCCTTTTCTTAATGAGAATCGCCTCACTGTCAATGCTGCTATATATTGGATCCTTATCACACACCGTTTTTAATGTTCTCCAACCATGAGTCCAAACAATATGAGAGCTTGGAGACCAATTTAAAGTGATTCTTTCAAACACAGTATAATCTATTAGGTGGCCTGTAACCAAAAAAAAAAAAAAAAGAGGGGGTAGATGATTTAAGTCACATTCTCATAAAAAGTTACAGCTGCAATTTCACTATAACTCTCTAGTACCTGACAGATTTATGTTCAGAAGACGGTTTTCATGTGAGGGATGCCATGAAAAAGATGTGATTGCCCCTACAGCTGATGCCGGAACACCTCCAGCCATTCCAGTAACCCCAGGCAAAATGGCACGTTCCAAAAATGAGGGTTCTACCTCATCATTCCCCACCATTGTAGGCTGAATATCATATAAGCCAATAGAGGAACTGTCTCGCTGAAGTACACCAAGAAGATTACTCCTAAATTTAAAAAAAAAAATGTATAAATAGAACGTATTAACCACGCATAAAAAATGCACACAGATGTTCAATGTCATTTAAAAGCTGTACCTAGTAGGACACCATGACACCTTAGACACTGGTTTATTTTGAGAGAGGAAAAGTACAGGTTTCTCAAAGTTACGTGTGTCCCAGACATAAATTTGATTTTCAACAAAAGATGTAAGACGGTGGTCTGCTTGTGGATCCACAGCTAAACCATACACTGCCTTGGTGGGAGTTGAACTCACTGCTCTCCCTGGTTCTGTTTGGGAAAAATATAATTAAAAACTCAATCTTAAGTAACATACCTTTTACAATCTCAGTGAACTATTAATAGTAAACAAAAACATACCTCTGAAGTCATAAAGCTTCAAATGTTTGTTATTTAGTCCCACCATTAGACATCTTGGTTGTCCCCTGAGCCAAGCCAAGGAATGAGCTGTTTCAGACAGTCCAAGCTCACCACTTGGGCGAGCAGGTTCCATAGTTGATGATGGAACATGATGGTGTGGTGGATGGCCTTCAAGCAGATGAAACGCACCAGTTATACATCCCTAGTAAGTTGGGACATCATAACAACACAGTACAATAAACAAACCATTTGAATGAGGGCACCGTTGCAAGTCCCACAAAAGAACTGAATGATCTGTACGGTGTTTTTCGAGGCCAGCTGCTACTAGATTGGGTTCAGTTGGATTCCAAGCCACTGTATTGCATTGTCTCAATTGGCGAGGTACTTAGAAGACAGAATCCAGGAGCAGAAGTTATCATTCACACACTTCAAACAATAAACAAATACTTAATCTTAAAGCTTACCCAGTTCCTTCCCTGACAAGCCCAAGCAGTCGAATACAGTTGGTCCAAATGTTGTCAAAACCACTTTTCCATTGGTTTGTCCAATTGCCAATAGCACATCAGTATCATTATGAGGGTAAATGTCAACACACTTCACATACGGATGATTAGAGTTTGAAGCTAAAAGGTGGGCGGCAGATGTCTCGGAAATTTTAATGCCTACCGGGAAGGGACAAAAATTGAAACAGTATTGTGATAAAGTGACCTATGACAACATCAAGGAAGACCATACAAAATAAAGACGACAAAAGAACAGAGTTACAGCTGGAACTACGTACTGGATTGCGGAGCATCTTTCAACGACTTGACCTCGTACAGATTAATATCAGTCCCCCAAGTTATGAACTTGTCCGGGTGAACTGGGGACCACTGTACCTCTAACCTTACACCGCTCATTTTGAAAACATTGATGCACAAGTGTTTACGACGAACAAAAACAGCGCGAAGAGTCCAGGGCAATATCCGCGCACAGTGAGGCTTGCCTCACATGGCAGGACATAACACAGAGACCGACACTAACTGATACGAAAGAGTGATAAGAGTATGACCCGGTGATGTCAAGTCAAACACCAATGTTTTGTTGTTTTGGGGGTTAGGTTGACGGGGCGCTGTTACCATAAGGCGTGTCAGTAGCGTCAGCAGCTCAGCTGACGTGCTGTCAGTCGCGAGACCAGCCTCGCCAGTCGTTTAAACCATAACCGAGACATAATAACAGTGGGAAAAATCAACGGCGCGTTTCAGCGTCACAACAGAGGAATATAAAAGTGAGAGAGGCGGGTGGGCGTGCAACGCGCGCCCACGTCTGTGGCTGACGCAGCTTATTTTGATAGCCCCCGACCTAACTCCTCTGCATTGCTGCAAATTGCGTACATTGCCTTATTCACAGCGTAAAGCATCGAGGAAAAAGGGATGAAGAGGAGATATCTATGTTTGCCTGCCGCATGACGTGAGTTTATTGTTCGAGCGTGTATTAAATTAGAGTCAGGGGTATTAACGTAATTTAACGTAGTACGTCTGTCAACTCTTATGGATACTTCGTTATAATCAAATCGTGAGTGATTCTGGGGTCCTTTGTTGTCATGGTAACTTCACTGCAGGGGAGCCTGTGCCTGCAGTTGCTCGATAATCCTCTTTTCCTTTGTCTCCTCTTGTACTTTGGAGCTTTATCACGTATTTTTTAGAGTTTCGGTTTAATTGCTGAAGATTGCCACTTGCCAATCATGTCAGTCAACGATGGGAAAATGAAGTCTCGTAAACAAACTCTGCTTCAAAAATATGACATGCTTGTGGACTGTCTATCATTTGAACACATAGAAAAGTGCAGTAAAGTAAAAGAACTCGAAAAGATAATAAAGATTTTGAGGTGAGAGTCTGTCCTTCTAAAAGATGACAAACCTCGCACTGTGCTCTGTTCAGTTGGGTCCTACTGTAATAGTTCCCAAATTCCTTTGTTCAAACCAAGTGCTCTGCTCTATGCCATAGATGTTTTCAATTTTTCTGTGATTTCTGATTACCCCTTTTAAACCACATATCATATTAGATCTGGTGAAGAGGGCTTCTACCCACATCTGGAAAAGGCTGCTGTGGAGAAGTTACAAACCTTGTCGCCCAATAATCCCATTCTCCGTGTTGAAACTCCTGTTGTTCCTACCTCAACACTTGGTCCTCAAGAGAGAGCGCGTGTTCAAAATGAAATGCAGGTATGCTAGCATGTGGGAAGCCTTTGGTGCATTGGCATTGATTGTCTGGACCAAGCTTTACATATTTTTTAATACCATTTACAGAGGTGGACCCAAGAGATGTCATCTCGTGAAAATGAATTGAGATCATCTGAATCGGTTAGGATTGATGAGACTCCTGTGAGAAATTCTTTTGTGTCAAGAACTTTAACTGAAAAGAACATGATGGTGGGTGATAATTTTCTGCCCTCCATAGTATAAAGGAGGTGTTAGAAAAGATCTAGTGATTATTGGGTTTTGTATTGCAGAACAACGCTTCATCAGGAAAACCTAAAGAAAAGGTTCCTCGAAAGTGTGTTCCTAATGATTATAACTTTTGGGATAAATTTGATGCAGATGGTGAGGTATTAAAAATGGACCTAGAGGAGGAACGCTTATCGGAGAAAAAATGGGTTGAAAAGAAGCAGCAAGAAGAAAGTAAAAAACTGAAAGGGAAAGAAACTCTGGAAGATAAAAGTAGTATTAAAGAACGATTGAATGAAATAATGGTGCTTGGTACTGGCGCTGGTGAGCTCAAGTTCCTGCTCTCCTCTTCTTTCGACTGCTATCGTAAAATTATCCTTTATAACCGCAATTATTCCTATTATTTTGCAGGTGATGGTCTTTCCCTTCCAGAAAAAGAGCTGATCTCGCAACAAGAGAGACAGAAAGGAAATGAATGCTTTCGCAATCAAGAATTGACTAAAGCTCTAGAGCATTACACTCGTAGTATGGCATATTTAATGACTGTAGAAGCAGTGAACAATAGAGCCCAGACATGTATGTCAATAGCCATGTTTTGCACCAATACTATAATTTCTCACCTGTCACCGTTGTGATTTAATTTTTTATCAACTTTTTCCAGTTTTGAAACTTGCTGACTATCCAGGGGCTCTAGAGGATTGCAACAAAGTTTTAGCTATTGATCCTGGTAATGTCAAAGCATACTACCGCAGAGGAGTTGCTTTTTTCTCTTGTGAAAAGTTTCAGAATGTAAGTGGTTTTACTTTGTGATGTGCGTAGAAATGAATTTTGATCGGTACCGCCTCTTATAGCATTGGCTGCGTACAATATTGGCCTATTATAAGCAGCTTATACTTAGTCTAGGTGCTTTGCTTGAAGAAAGTTCGGTAATGTGACTGTTTGTTTGTTTTAGGCGTTAGAAGATTTTGAAAAGGCTCTTGAACTCAATCCAGATGACAAAAATATACAAGATTTTCTGCAGAAAACACGTGGGAAGATAGGGGTACCTGTGTCATCTAAGAGAGTACGGTGGGTATTCTGTGCTGATTGTCTGTTGAATCCATGTTTTATATTTATAGTTGAATTACCTGATTTCCTTTTCCATTCAGGATGGCTATCCAAACAAAAAGTCAATCTTCCAGTGTTGTTGAGGAAGTAAGCAGTTCTGACACAAATGACAAGTATTATCCATTCTTTAATACCAGCCCTAATGAGGATATTGCTTTGAATGCAATTGGGACGGCCAAAGTAATGTGTCGTTGTAATGGAACCCCAGGTTTTATTAAAAGAGTACAATCTTTGGAAGATATAAAAGATCATGGTCGAATTTGTCTGCGGCGCAACACTAGACCTCAGAATAAAGATAAAGATAAAGCTCACGCTAATCAAAAGACTGTTGATACAATGGACTCAATACAGCAGAAATCAAAGATAGGGGAAAGTGCTAATAATAACAGAAATGTACAAAAAGAGACAGAGAAATTCAACGGTCATAATTCTGAAGGAAAGACTTCAAATGCATCCAGCAATGCTTTGGCTAACCTTGAGAAACTAAAGTCTCCGTTTTCCTTTTCTGTGTTTTGGAGCTCAATTAAAAACATAAATGACTTACCCAGTGTCGCCAAAGCTCTCCGTGCTCTGAGCCCAGACCAGATCGCTAAAGGTAGATTGTTTAAAGAAACTTTTTTTCTTTTCAGTTTCTTAATATTTTAAATGTCCTTGCCTCTTACTTCATTTTTCCTTTGTTACAGTCGTGGACAACAAATTGGAGGAGAAAATGCTAACTCTTTTTATTTTGGCACTTCGTGCTCATTTCTCGCTACCAGATGAGTGGGGTGTTGTTCAGCGATATCTTCACAGCTTTACTCAACTTCCTCGGTTTAGTTTTGTTAACATGATGTTAGATAAAACAACAAAGAAAGGTAAGAAGCTAATGCATATCTTGGGGAATGAATGTCTGTCCAGAATACTGAAACACAATCTTATGAATTTATCTTCTTTACAGAACTGGAGTTGCTTTTAAATGATGCTGAACAATTGGGTTTGCGAGTATTGGATCTTCTGCAGCTCTATGGGTTGACAACTTGTGCATAGTGTAGTAAATACTTTTAGTTACATTAGTTTTATCAAAGCCATTAAAAATGACTATGTCAAGAGGCTGCATGTGATAGACCCTCAGCGATGAACTTTCATTGCAGCTTTTGGAATCTATTATATTAAGAAATATGTCAGTAAGTTCTAGGATGCATATAGGACTGAAAAAATGGACTGACTCAGTGTTTTCAGTTTTTCTATCCTATGTATGAATTCATTGTGGACTGACTATTTCGATATAAGAAATGTAGAGTCAGTAAATATTTTGTTAAGCCCTATGCTACCTCCAGTGGGCAATCATGTGAATTCTTTTTCTTTTCCTGTTAAATTTCAGTTACTGCAGACGTTTGTGTTCTGATCAATGCCCTTTTATATGCATTCAATCTGCCTATACTTGTTACCCACTCATTTCCATTTTTATTGTGATTAGTAAAGATAGTTATCATTGGAAATAGTCGGAAGTTTTTGCTTTATGTCCCTTTTTAGAGGGTAATGTTATGCTATATCAGTGATGAAATTCTATACTTGTTGATGAATCGGTCTGTAACACGGTATTTCTTGTAAGTCCTTATTTTCATGTGGAACTTTGACCTTTTTGAGTTAGCACAGATTTAATAGTGAGTTTTTTTTTCCGTTCATATTGTGGTAGTCTGTGCTGGACTGGAATCTTGAGAACTCAACGGGATTCTGGCCTGCTCAAGCTCTTGACCTATATACAGCATACCACCTGAGCCTTCAGGCTGGAAAGGCTCTGATGTGGTACAATGAAATCACTAGTCTTGCAGATGTGTGCAGATACTTTTAAACAAGTTGAAATATGGATTAACACAACTTAACATTTCGTTACATGTCATTTAGTTAAGAATATTTCCCATATATTCTAAGTCATTTGTAGTGCTTAGATGAAGTTGATTAAATTTCAATGTAGAACAAGAACTGGTCACAACTAGGTCACTTGCTATTCTTCATTTTGAGCTCAAATTGAGTATGAAACCAACTCTAAAAGGAGAATGTACTGCTTTTAATATGAGAGGGTAACTGTTTTCTAAACCTTCCCTCACACCCTCACATTGGTTACTATTACAACTGTTTGTCATTTGCTTGTGACATTCATTGCTCAAAGTGTCATCAATTAAAGCCCATGCACTCTCGCCTCAATGCTCAAGTGATTAAAGAAAAATATTAAGAAAGCAACTCCATATGTTAGGGGTACCATTCTGCATTTGTTGCCGCCATGTCTGAACCAATGTGTTCTCAGAGTGTGTTACAGATTGAGTAACTAATCATTGTATGATTATATGTTTTGTTTGTTTGTTACTGACAATAGGATGTAATAGTTGTATTTATATAATGCTGTAAAATAAGTACCAAATATTAAATGACGATTGCAAACTTGAAGTACATCTTAATTTTTTCTTTCCCATTTACCTGAAATGGGGCCAACAGCCGGATGGATGGAAAATACTACGTTGCAAACAAGCGGCGGGGTCATCCAGTTTATGCGGATTCTCGCTTACATCACGCGAAATTAAGCAACCGTACAAAATTTTGGTGCGGGGAGACTGCAGATTCGTGTTGCACGTGCCGCCGGACACCGGAGCCAGAGCACCCCGCGCGAACTAACTCGTGGTCGGCTTTTCGTAACTTGAGGTAGAAGTTAGGCAACGCCCGAGCACGTGTGCCGAGGGGTTGCCTGCCTTCCGACTCTAGTTAGATTGAATCGACCAAGGATTAGCTCGCGCGGGTCGCTCCGTCCGGTCTCTGAGTTGGCGTCCAATCCGCTTCCCCTCGGTCCCGCTGCTGTCGCATAGGAGCCCGGCAACGGATGTGTACGGTTTATTTTTCTTAAGACTGCGACCCCACTTAAGCATGACACAAATATTTTCGTATTTTATGAAAGTTTTGCATTTTTGTCAAAGCCGAGATAGTTGGGTGGCCAGACTGGCTGACTTGACTGGACAGTTCCGTCAAAAAAAAAAACATAAATTATCATGCCTGAGAAAAAGTGGTGGGGAGGGGGCGGGTGGAATCAAGATTGAACTGTACGAACTCCCGTTTATTCCTATTTCGTCTTCAGTAAAATACAGTGATATGTTACAGAATATCCACGCGTTCATTGGGATGTTTCGGCCAGACTGGAGACATCATTTCTCACCCGTCTGGCCACGCGCCGTTGGGTCCGCTGACAAAGGAAGAACGTTTCTAGGCGATTTCCGATTCCTGAAAGTGAACTGGTTCCGTCCGACGGTGACGGCCAGCAGGTGTCGTACGTGATTAATTACCAATCTAGAAATTACAAAAACATTTGTTAACGAGTACAAAACGGTCTTGACGTTGGCCGGGGTGCTGGCCGCGCGCAGTCCCGCCGAGGCACCGAGTCCGTGCCGCCGTCGCTGCCGCCACCCCGGGGAACGCGGTAAGAAAAGAACGAACGAAAGAAAAAGAGCCTGGCCTGGACTTTGCCACGACTTCAATAACTGGTCCACGTTTCAAGTATTCACAGCAACAGCCCGCTACGGCCCGACGGGCCAGGGGAGGCCGAGTTAGGCCCCGTTTCCTAGGAGCACCACGTCACGGCAGGCGGTCCGGAGGGGCGAGGCCCTCCGCCTCCGCCCTCGCCATTCACAGCCACTCTCTGCGGGTCGAGTCTTCGAGGCGTCGTGTCGCCCCACCCCGCCGCTAGGCCTCTCGGGCTACTTGGGCGAACACCGCCTGGTGAAGCAGCACAGCGCGCGCTGCACCTGGTGCAGCCGGTCGTGGTGGTTGTGCTTGGTGGGGGTCTTGTCGGGGGAAGGCTCGGTCCTGGCGGGGGAGGCGGGGGCCCCCGCGGGGGGTCCTCCCTCCGCCAGGGGGCGCGGCGACCCCCCGCAGCCGCCGCCCCCCGAACCTCATGTGACGTCCCGGGTGTCACGGCCGGGCGCCGCGGCGCCGTCGTCGGCGCACGAGAGGATCATGTCGGCGTCCCGGAGCTGCTGCGCCATGCGCGCCTTGCCGCCCCTGCTGGGCGTCAGGCCGTGGCCGTCGTCGGACTGCTCCGCCGGCTCCGCCTGCTGCCGCACGGCCACCGAGGCCCGCCGGGAGCCGAAGTCGTCCTCGCCGTCGCCGTCAGCGCCGCCGTTGTTCAGGACCTGTGAACCGGGGAGCAAACCGTTCAGCCAACAAGGTTCTCTCCGTCTCTCTGGCCTCGGAAGGCCGCTGGCAACAGTCTGACAGAGACAGAAGCGGCAGGAAAGCGCCCACCTTGTCGTCCGCGGTCACGCTGCTGAGGTAAGGCAGGTCCGAGTCGTACGAGGAGTGCATCAGCGTAAAGGGCAGCTTGACGGACAGCTCGCCCCCCATGGCGCCCACCATGAGCTTCACCTGGAACACGCCCAACTCGTCAGAGGTCGATGGCGTGTGCGGGGCACCGGCAGGACGGCAGGACCGGCAGGGGGGGTCGTGGCCCCAGAGCCCTGCCCGGCAAGGGCCGCCAGGCAAGGGCCCAGGCGGGGGCCCAGCCCTTTGGCGTTTCGCCTCGCCTGCTCACTTATTCACGGCGTCGGCCCTTTCGCCGGTCCTCGAATGCGGTCAGGCCGTGAGAGCCTCGCGAACCTCAGAGGCCCCGGATTCACTCCCGGGAACGTGCGGCGCGGAAAGCGGCGGAAAGACTTGGAAATGCACCGGAGCCGCGCCGCGGCCCGGAGCCGGGTCCCGGGCCGTGCACAAAGCCGAGCCTCACCTTGACGTAGTATGAGACGTAGATGGCGAACACGTTCCGGTCGTCCGGGGAGTTGGAGGCGCAGGTGACGGTGGACGCGAGCGGCGCGCCGCCCCGGGCGAACGAGTCCTCCAGGGCGATCCAGTTCTTGGTGGTGCCCTTCTCGGGGCTGAGGGAGAAGACGCGATTGAGCGTGGCGCCCGGCCCCAGCGGGCAGTGCTCGCGCGAGTTGATGAGCGCCACCACGTTCTTGAACTTGCCGTTGGAGAACATGCACACGTCCACGTGCTGCACCACGAACACCTGCGGGGAGAACGAGAGAGGGTTGTGGGTGACCGGGGTGCGATGTATGGGGCCGTCGTCGACGGTCTCCGATCGTGGACGAAGTCTTGACGCCCCGCCCAATCGCGTCGACTCGCGTCGACGTAAAGTGTCCCGTCCCAAGGGTCGCTGACTCCCTAATGACCCTCGAAGGCAGCCACCCGCCTGTGGCCCGGTCCCAGGACCCCCTCCCCCCCCCCCCCCACCTCCAACCCCTCCCGCCCCTTTCAGCGTCAATTGGAGTCGCCAAGTTTTGCTGCGATAATCTATTTATTCTGCGCGCGACCGCTGCGTCCACGGCGGGACGGCGGGTCCACGTCTCGGGACGGCGGCGACGGCGCGCGGCGGCCGCTAGAAGTTTGTCTGTGGACAGTAATGAAGCCCAAGCCGCACGCCGTTGTGGCGCGCCAGCCTGGCCTCGCGCCCCGCGCCGCTGCGGGGGATCAGTTTCCCGGGCCGCCGCCAGGGGCCGCCACGCGCCTCCACGCGCCGCCACGCCGCGGCCCCGCGGCTGCCGCGGCCCTACTACCCACTACCCTGGCCGTCGCCGCCGGGAAACACTATATCCACCACGGACGGCGCTGATTAAACCACGGCGCTTGTTTCGGCCCCAGACCGGCTCGCATCGCCGGCTCTTTAGCCCCCACCCCCTCCCCTCCCCACCGCCACCCCCGAGGCCACGAATTGATACATTCAATTTACATGAGGCTGCTGGCCGAGCCGGAGCCTTCAATCGGGCCTCGATCGTGCGGCCGCGCAGCCGCCCGGCTGGCACCCGCCCCCCGCCCCGGGCCGCCAAACTATCGCCGCCGTGGTAGAGGAGCCGCGGGAGGCTGGAGGGGCGCCTGGGGGCCCTGCCGGGGCCCTGCCGGGGCTAAGGTTGGGGCTGGGCTCCAGGCGACCCCGCCGGTGCCGGGACTCGTGCAGGGGCTCGTGACGGGGCCCCGAGGCGGCCGGGACCGACGGCACGGCGCCGCTGGTTGGTGGATGGACGGCTCCTCGGTCGTCCTGCACCCTTGAGACCCCTCTCTAATGGCCCGGCCCCGCCGCCGCACCGCAGCGTGGCCACGGGGCGGCGATGGCGCCAAACTGTTTCAATAAAGGCTGCGGCTGCGGCTGTTCGGGGACCGCCGAAGAAAAGCACAAGTCTGCGGGGCGCCGCGGCGGACCCCATTTAGAACGGTGGCACGCCCGGACCGTCGCCGCCACCGTCGTCGTACGCGTGTTCCAGATAGGACGCCGTCGCCGCGAGGCGGCCATGTTGTGTTGACCGTGTGGCAACACTGTAGAGGGGCGTGTGTGTGTGTGTGTGTGTGTGTGTGTGTGTGTGTGTCCAGCGTAGCCAGCGCAGCCAAGGCGCAGCCAAGGCGCAGCCAAGGCGCAGCCAAGGCGCAGCGAGCGCGGCGGCAGCGCTGGCGGCCAGCAATAAATAAGAGAACAGCACTGGATGGCAAAGAAACTACCGGCCCGAGGCGCCCCACCACCACCACTCCGCCGCCGCCGTGCCGCCGTCTGCGGGTGCCGGCCATCGTGCTGGCGCCCTTGTTCTAGTTCCCCGGGGCGCGCGCCTCGCCGCCTCGCCGCCTCGCTGCCTCACCCACCTTGATCCTGCGGACGCTCCTGCTGCTGTTGTTGTGCACCGTCACGTTGACCATGACCGTCTCGCCGTGGTTGTAGACGGCCTTGTTGAGCCACGCCTCCAGCGACACCTGCGCGACACAAATAGAACGGATGGGGTAGGGTCGCCGGCCGGGCGGATCAGAGCGGGGCTCCCTGCCGCTGGGGGCGAGTCCTTGAGCCTGGAGAGGCGCCGCCGCCGCCGCGGCGGAGGACTCCGAGGAGGCCGCGCCGCGGAGGGCCGCCTCGAGACGCTCTTTGTGGTGCCCCCCGCGGGGATGAGTGGCCCGGGTGCTTACCTTGCCGTCGCTGAGCAGGAAGGGCTTGTCGATGACGGCGTGCGGCGGCCTGAGGGCGGGCGCCGGCACGCACACGGCGGCGGGGGCGGGGGGCGGCGGCCCGGGCGCCGGCGGCCCGGGGGCAGGCTCGCCGGGGTTGGGCTCGCCGGGGGCGGGCACGCCGGGCGCCATGTGCAGCACGCGGATGCCCATGCGCACCATGCTCCTGCGGTTCACCTTCTCCTCCGGCCGCTCGGCTGCAACAGAGAGAGAGAGAGCGCAGCGGCGTCAGCGGGCGCCGTACAGGCAGGCAGCCGCGCCGCACGCGCGCCGGGCGGGCTGGCCTACCCTGCCGGCTGCGGGCGTCCGCGGGCCGCGCCGCGCCACGCCACGCCCGGCCACGGCGGCCCACGCAGGTCACATCTCACAGAATCATCGTTACGAGATGAGGCGCTGCCGGCGCTGCCGGAGGCCCCCCCCCCCCTCCTTTCCCCAGGGGACGGGGGCGAGAAGAAAGGGAGGGCGGGGCAGGACCCGGCGAGGACCCTAACCAAGGCAGGGGCGAGGTGAGGGGCCGGGCCGGGCTGGCCGCAGGGCTCCGCAGGAGGGCCCCGGGAGGGCCTCCGGAGGGCCCGGATCTTTGCCACGCAATGCTTCAGCAAAAGACCGAAGGGTCGCCGGGGCCTCGCCCATCCCTATCCGCCCCCACATTGTTCTCATTAGACGCCCCCCCCCCCAGCATCTTCCCCTGTGAATAATGACTCGCACAGCCCGCTGTCACGATAGGGCTGGGGTTTCTGCCACGCTCTTATTTCGCGACTTCTTTAGAGGAGAAAAGCACAAATAACAAAGATTTTTTGGGGAAAAATATAGATGTCAAAATTAAAATTTTCTACAAAACACTGATGAATTTTTCGTAAGAAACCCTTGCGTGGCGATGTTTGTGCTGAGGGCGGGGGCACAGGTCCGGCTCACGTTCCGGCCGGCTTTTTTTTTACTTTGACCCAATCTCTCGCTCCCTCTCTATACACGCTGTGCTTCTATTGCGCCCTGAAAGGGCGGCTGCAGACCGTGGGGAGCGAGGAAGGAAGGGGGTGGACGGGGCTAAAGGGAGGACTAACTGTCATCACCTCTGTGGCAAGAGAGAGAGAGCGACAGAGAGAGAGAGATAGAGAGAGGAGGGAAAGGGCGAGGGCATGAAAGGGATGGAAAGTAAACAGGAAAAAAATGGAATGGAGATTTGTGACAATGTGCGCGGCGGACGGCATCATTTCATGGTCCGAGGGACACACAAGCGCGACTCACGTGCGAGGGTCACGATTGTGTGTGTGTGTGTGTGTGATAGAGAGGGAGAGGGAGAGAGGGAGGAGAGAGAGGAGAGGGGGAGTATGTGTTTCATGTGTGACAGAACGCCGACAAACTCGCTCTGTCGCCAGCATGCAGCCACTTTCTTTTTAAATTGGACTCAGAGACACGGAAACGCAGCAGTGCCAGAGACGGTGTGTGTGTGTGTGTCTGTGTGTCTGTGTGTGTGTGTTGTGGAATGTTCTGGTTCAGTGAGCTCTGGGGCACACCGGCCACCGTGCCATAGATTGTTTGGCCTGTTTACCTTTTGTTTATTATTCAAAAGTGGCGCACATCTCAATTCCAGCCAGCTCCCCGCCTCTGTCTTGTTTTTGTTTTTCGGGGGGGGGGGGGGGGGCCCTTCACTCGCTTCACACTCCCTCCCTTTGGTGTTCCCAGTGTACCGCCTCGAGGCCTCGCAGGACCCCGCAGGACCCCAGCGGGACCCGGCCAAGCCTGGCTTTGTTATTCCCGCTCTCCTTTACCCACTCTCTTTCAAAGTCAACATTCCACACTTTTTTAAAATAAAAAAAATATCAGGATATTTTATTTCTTTTATTACTTACCCACGTAGGCGCGGACGTCGTAGCTGGTACCGATGGGGGCGCCGGTGTACTCCTTGGCGGGGACGAGCTGCACGGAGGGCGGCGCCAGGGGGGTCATCTCCATGCAGAAGGGGTGCGCGTTGGGGCCCAGCCGCCGCAGCAGGGCGTCCTGGCGGCCACAACAACGCACGCGTCACAAGGAGTGCTTCACTCGTGAAAACAGCGGACCGCCATTCAAAATCAACAGTTTTGCCTTTTATTTTGATATATTTTTCCGATTTCTTTTTCGTGATATTTTTTTAAAAATGGCTTACAATGATTTATTCCCCCCCCCCCCCCCTTGCACTCCGCGACACAATCAGAAGCAGACATATTCCAGGCTGGATATTCTAGTTCCGCCCCGGCGGGCTCCGGCGGGCTCGCTCCTCCTTGGGAGGAGCATCTCCCCCTGTTACTGCCTCGCCGGCTCGCGGTCAGATTGCTTCCAGCCAACTCTTCGAGTGGACGCGACGCGACGCGACGCGACGCGACGCACTCCAGCGACTCCAGCCGCCGCGGCCGGCAGAGCGCGGCGGGAGCAGCAGCGGGCGCGGCAGCGGCCCTTGTTTTTCAGCCATTGTGCGTCGGACGGAAACGCAACATTGTGAGGCGCGGCCGCTGGAGCGGGGCTGGAGAGGGGCTGGAGAGGTTCTGGAGCGGGGCTGGAGCGGGGCTGGAGCGGGACTGGAGCGGGCGCCTGTCGCTTCCCCCTGCCGTGCGGCCAGCCCAAACTGACCGGTATGGAACAGGGCATTCCACACGCGCCTGGCCGTAAGCCGGCAACGGACGGCGCGCGCGGACGGCCGCCGTGGGCCGCCGGATACCGCTGCCCGCGTCCCTCCGGGATCTTATCCAGCCTCATGTGTGCGTCCCGGATAACATCCGGGTGGGGGAGGACGAAGCGTGCGGCTCAGCCAGCCGTCCCCGCGAGAGGCGGTGATGAAGCAGAGCTCGGTGGAGGCGGCCGCGCGGGGATCGCAGAGGCGCCAGGCGCTTCCTGTCGCGCCGGCCTCACACACAACTCTGCTGCCGCCGCCTCGCTGCCTCGCTGACACTCCCAAGTCGGTCGCACTGCTGCCCGCGCCCATGATTTCATTTAAACTTTGCCGCCGCTGCTCGCGCTGCTCGCGCTGCCTGCGTCCCCCGTGCGGGCGGACGCGATTGAAACTTTGTGACCCGATCCGCGCACCCTCGACCGCGCGCCGCATACTCTGTTTCTCCCTCTGTCTCACTTACTCGCGCGGCGCTCTCCGCACATGTCTCTGTCCAACTCACGCGCAACAAGGCCGATGCGGGTAGAGAGAAGGGGTGGGGGGTGGGGGGGGGTGAACCATTGCAGGGCGTCACGCGTACCCCTCTAGCTGACCAAATAGGTGCGAGAAGGCGGGGGGAGCGAGGAGTGCGGGAGGGGCCGGAGGATTTGACTGCATGAATTTCACATCATCGGGGAAGGGGGGGGGGGCAGGATCAAGCGCGCTGCTCTTCATATTCACACCGAGCAATTACCCCCTCCACCTCCTCCCCTCCCGCTGTGCCTACACATTTTACGGCGAGATGACGCGCGCGCACACACACCAGCACACACACACACACACACACACACACACGCACGCGCGGATGCAAATACGCTCATGACAGCATAATAAAACCTACCCGCCCGCTCGTGTCAGCAGCGCGGCGCTCGAAATTAAACAGTCCGCCTCCACCGCGGGTCGCGGGGCCGCGGGGGGTGATTAAAAGTAATTCACTTGACGCGCGGCAACTTCGACACTCACGAGCCGCGAGCGCGACCGATACTTTTGACAGTGCCTGTACCATGCATTCGCGCAAACACCGCAGGGACGGGGAAGCTGGGCGGGCTGGGCTGCGCGGTTTGAGCCGCGACCCGCGACCGGCGGCCGGAACTGAGCGGCGCCGGGGGGCGCCGGGGGGCGCCGGGGGCGCCGGGCGTTAGTGGGCTTCCACGCGACCACACACAAGCGCCAGCCGGCCGGCCCGCCGACCGATTCGCTCCAATATTTTATTATTTACGAGGCCGTGTGTGTCCATCTATCTTTCATCTGGACCGGACCGGGCCGGCGGCGGCTGGCGTCGTGCATGGAGTGGGACCGGGGCAGCCGCCGTGACGCCCCCATCCCCCTCCCCTCCCCTCTCTCTCTCCCTCTCTCTCTCTCTCTCTCTCTCTCTCTCTCACTCTCTCTCTCTTTCTCTCTCCGTCCCTCTCACTCGCTCGCTCGACCGGTGCGGTGCGGGCCAGCAATTCGCTTTTCCATTAGTCTCCATCAGTGTGGCGATGGTAATCCACGGCGCCCCGGGACAACAAGAGAGGGAAGGGGGCGGTGTGTGTGTGTGTGTGTGTGTGTGTGTGTGTAGGGGAGGGGAGGGGGGGGGGGGGGGGCTCGCCAGGACCCCGTCACCCCCGGCCGCGCCGCGCACCGGCGTGATCCGCGGGTGGCTGACGCGGCGGGGGTCCGGTCGGGGTCCGGTAAGACGCCAAGGTGGCGCCTGCTGTCCCCGAGGGCCGAGGGCGGGGGGCTCCCCCGGTCCCCCTCCCCCCTCCTCCTCCCGCCTTCCCCTCCCCCCCTCCCCCCCCCCCCCCCCCCCCCCCCCCTCACCCGGTCCCCCTGCCTCGGTCCCCCTCCCCCAGTCCCCACCCCCAACAACCCCGCCGCACCTGCACAATCGCACTTCCGTCGTCGCAGAGACCCAATTTCCTGTCGACTTCCTGCGCTCTGTCCTTCCGGTCGGCCGGGCGCACTTGCGGCGCACCGCCACTGCCCGGGGGTCACAGCGGGGTCGTGGTCGGGGGGGGGGGGGGGGGGGGGCGGGAGGGAGCCGTGCTGTGCTACAGAACGCGCCACTGCGGTTTTATCCCCATCGGTTTTCCTTCTTTTTGTCATTAGTTCCTTTTTTCCTCATGAAAAAAAGTTGATCCGAATTATCGATATGGATGCATTGGCGCTCTCCGGTGGCAGAGGGGCCTGCATAGCGGGGGAATAGGACTAGGAAGAGAGCGAGTGTGTGTGTGTGCGATAGAGAGAGAGAGAGAGAAGAGGGGAGGGGGAGAGAGACGAGATGCTTCCGAGGAACAAGGATCCAGACCATCAAATATTTATTCTTGCCTCCTGAGGGTGGTGGGGCGCGGGACTGGAGTGCAGAAAAGAGAGAAAGAGAGAGAGAGAGAGAGAGAGAGAGAGAGAGAGAGAGAGAGGAGAAAGAAAGAAGAGCGAGAGGGAGAGGGGAGGGGGAGACAGACAGGCAGACAGAGGGTGAGAGTGAGAGAGATGCGAGATTAGGGTGGGGAGTGTGTGAGTGAGTACGGAGACAGTCTGGCTGCACACGTGCCGCCGCTGCACGAGGACCAGGTGTGCTCGCCTGCAAGGGCTCAGGCGGCGGGCGGCCCCCTGCACCTTGTGTGTCCTCAGCGGCCCTCGCCGCGCCGCGCCCGCTCCATCCAGCCGCCTCAGCATCCTGCAGAGAGTTTGAGTTGTGAGATGATGGGTGTGTGTGCGAGAGAGAGAGAGAGAGAGAGAGAGAGAAAGGGAGAGAGAGTACCGCTGCTGTGTGCTGTGCCATATCCATTCTGAATGCCACGCCACAACATTGTTTCCAAGTTGGGTGGGAGCGGCCCAGCGGCCCGGCCTGCCTGGTCTGGTCACGTGATGTGTGGAGGGGGGCGCGGCCGACCTGCTAGCTCGGCCCGGCACACACACTCGCACGCACGGCCACGCTCATACACGCGCACACTCACACACATACACACACAGCGACGTCGACGCTGCATTCGACAGGCTGCAGCTTCTATTCGGGCGCAACGGCTAAAGAAAATCGTATAATAAGTGTCTTTTTGGGGGAAAGGGAGTAACTTCTTATTGGATTGGCTGGCGTCGGATGGCTACCAGCCTGGAATCTCGTCAGAAAACCACATTTTTTTTTCCAGAGAGAAGAAAGCGTGCGTGCTTAAGGAATGTCTTGGGGCGGAGCAGCTGTCTCTCTGCTGTGTCCGAGCACGGACCTTCCCCCCTCCCCCTCCTCCCGGCCCGCGCTCCATGACTTATAGTGCACAGCTTCCGCGCATAACTTCCGGTCTCCGATTTGGGCCGCCGTTTCCGGTCGCTGCTTCCGGCCGCCCGCAGCAGCTTCTGATCCGTCCGTGTGTTTGCGCCGATGGCTGTACGTCCGCGCGCAGCAGCGGTGCCGTGTCGCGTATGGTGTCGCGACGTCGTCGTGAGTGGGAGCGAGAGGGGGAGCGTTGTTGACCGAAGCAGTCCGCCCTGTCCAAACACACGGCCGGCAGCGGCGCCAGCAGCAGCCCCGCCGCAAGCCCACCCGGGGGCCCACTACACGGCACTACACGGCACCTGGCGGCACCTGGCGGCACCTGGCAGCACCTGGCAGCGGCGGCCTGACCCCTGACCCCGCTGACCTAGACCACCAGCGCCACCGCGCTGACATGCCCACACCTTATTTTTAGTTTGCTCGTGTTCCTTCTCGTCTTTATTTCGCATTTTTCCATTTCGGCATTCCGTCATCTATTATCGCAAAATTCAGTGCCTCCGAGTCCGCGCCGTCGTTTGAAGAAAAGCGTAAAGGTGAATCAACGTCTTAGCCAGCGAGTGATGGCCAGTTGTGTGTCGGCATAGACGTTCTCCGAGCGGCGCCGCCGGCCAGAGCCGCCAGGGCCCCGGCCTGCAGCACGGCCGACTCGGCGCGGTGGATGCCGGGCCCCTGCGGGTACCCGGGTTCAAACACCGCCCTCCGGAGAGCTTTCTCTTGCAGCCATGGAGACCCCCGGGAGGGCGGCCCGGCTGGGGCCCGCTTGGGGGGCACGGGCGTTCATTCACTGCGCCGACCCCGCCAGAGGGGGGGTCTCCGCCGGTCTCCGCTCCCCGCCGCACAGTCCTCGGCCGGCCGGTCTTCACCTCCCCCCTCCTACCGAGCTATCCATAATTCATAACCGTTTAAAGTGGTGCTCTTCCGCTGACACTGGTTTCACCTCCACTTCTTACTGTCCTCTCCGCTCCGTCGAGTCCGAAACAGCAGCCCCCCCCCCCCCCCCACCCCCCGCGAGGCGGCCAGCAGGGGATCGGGTCGGTATAAAAAGAAATGGAAAGGAGGGCGCGGCGCAGAGTGCAGAGAATGAGAGAGAGAGAGAGAGACGTGAGCCTCCGCGGCGGCTCCCATACCCCGCGCAGCGGCACGCTCCGGCGGGCCCTGCGATTGCATCACAGGACTCAGGCGGAGCGAGAGCAAATCTTTGCTTTCGCATTGATATTGGTTTTCCGCGCTTTACATCCAGAGGCAAACAAGCGCGCCAACATGCCGGCGATCTCCGGACGGGGACGCTCCCGCCCCGCCCCCCTCCTCCTCCTCCTCCTCCTCTCGTCCCGCGGATTGGCTCTGGCCGGCGGGGAAGCCGATATAAAACCGAGACGCGCGCGCTCCGCTCGGTTTTACTTTGCCGGGATGCGGGTGATCCGGTTCGCGGGCTTGACCGCCGCCGCTGCATAGGGTGGCGTGGCGCTCGTGTCTCTGCCGTCGTGCACCGGACGCGGCGGCGGCAGCGGCGGCAGCGGCGGCGGAGCAGTTCGCGGCCCATTACCCGCTGGCAGAGTGCCGCGAGGGCGGAGGCAGGGCGGCAGGGCTCGGCGGGGAGCATAACGTTAATGAGCCGATATGCTGGCGCCCGCGGGCTGATCCCGGAGTCAAACCTACTCCTTATGCCGGGCCCTCCCCCCCCCCCCCTCCCTCCCCTCTCTCTTCCTCCTCCGACCTGGAGGCTTGTCGCCGCGGTACGCGCCGCCCGCTCGCTCCCTCGGCAAGTCTCGGCCGCCTCGCTCTAATGAGGCTGTGAAGCGGCACTCGAAAACGTAGCGAGCAGAGCCGAGCCTGGCGGCGGGGCGTGGCGCGGCGTGGCGTGGCGGGGCGTGGCGGGGCGTGGTGGGGCGCGCCGATAGCTGCCAGCCACAACAGCCGACCGGGATAACGACTCGGTCTGGAAATTCATGCCCGAATCTGTCTCTCTCTCTCTCTGACCCCCCCTCTCTCTGTCTCTCTCTCTCTCTCTCTCTCTCTCTCTCTGTCTCTCTCTCTATCTCTTTCTCTGTCTCCGCTCCCCCCCTCTCTCTCCCTCTCTCTTATCGTCAACCCGACATCAACCGCCACCATTCACACAGTCTTCTCCCTCATTTCTCCATACTCGCGAGCGGGCAGGAGGCGGGCAGAGTGCGTTGCTGCCGAGAAGAGCAAGAAACTTCTCGCGTGATCTCCACAAACAACCTGGGAAGGGGGCGGCGTGGCGCCGCAGCATGAGCAGCCACTGCCGCCGCCGCCGCCTCCGCAGCGCAGCCCCGCAGCCCCACGGCCCCACGGCCCCGCCACCCGCGAGCGGCACGATCGGACCCGGACCGGCATAATGGGCCGCGCCACGTGACGTACTGCCAAACGATTCTGTTATTAATCATTTCATTAATTACGTTTTCATTTTTGTTTTTTTTTTATCGCGCACGTAAGCAAGGAGCACGTTGGGTGGTACTTGGCACATACAGCACCGTCGACGGGTGGAAGGGTATCTGTAGGAGCTACAGTTCAAATCACAGTGTCTAAACTGTAGTTTAGCAGCAGTTGTGCTGGAGCTAAACTGTATTGACCACAAAAACTGTTCGAAAACAGTGGTACTTTTTATGTGTTAACATTACAGTTGACGGCAGAAAAATTACAGCTTAACTGTAATGTTTGGTCTATTATGGAGTACAAATTCTTCCAACTGGGGTCAGCTCCTCTCTCTCTCTCTTTCTCTTTCTCTCTCTCTCTCTCTCTCTCTCTCTCTCTCTCTCTCTCTCTTTCTCTCTCTCTCTCTCTCTTTCTGTCTCTCTCTCTTTCTCTCTCTGTCTTTCTCTCCTCTCACACCTCGCGGGTGCAAATAACACAGTCGTCGCGCCCCAATAACACCCCTCCCCAATAGCGGCGCCGGCGGAGCGCGGCTCGGAGTCTGCAAGCAGACGGGGCCGCGAGAGTCGGCGGAACCCTGACCTGGCGTGAACCCTAGCGGGGGCCCCGGCGGGGCCGGCGGGGCGTGTGTGCTTACGGCGCCACTTTGATAACAAGTCGCACGTGACGCAGGGACTCGCACCACCTGAGTGTCGCGTATCACCTCGGCTCTCTCTCTCTCTCTCTCTCTCTCTCTCTCTCTCTCTCTCCGTGCAGAGGGCAGGCCGAAGGTCACCCGCGGGGCTTTCTTCAGCGTGCAGAGGCTATGGTTATCACCCGCAGTCCACACCTTATTTCCATACCGTTATTTCTGCTTTCTCTGCGCGGATGACGACCGCGCGCCTTTGTACGGACGTGTTTCCGCCGTCGTCTGCTGCCGTTATATTATTTTTTTCTCTCGCAACTCAGAGAGTAGAAATGAAACAATCCCCACGGGACGGGCCGAGGTCTACGACGGAACTACAATAGCAGTTCCGCAAACTGTAGTTTTATCGAAGTTACACCAGTTGACACGGAAAACTTTGTTCGCCGCAGTTATCTGCAGCACTTTTTCACCAGTAGAACTGCGGTGTTCCGTGCAAAAGTTTAACTGTACTTTCCACGGTGTAGTTTCACACTGGAGATCCCCTCTCCCGGCGGGCGGGCTCGGGGGCCTCCCTCCTCTCTCGCCGCGTTCAGGCGCCCCTTTCTAACGCCGCCATTCTTTTGTCCCCGCGCACTGAGAGTAGTTAGTGAGGCGCGGTGCGGAGCGCGGCGGCGCGGCGCAGGTGGTACGCTTTGTGCTGCGGCGCCGCGCCAGCTGCGCTGCCCGGCCGGCCGGAGCCCCTGTGAACGGCAGCGTAGGCAACCCGCGCACAGCCCTGCCCGGCGGGCGGTCTACCCTGGGCTCCGCAGGGGCTCCGCAGGCGCTCCGCAGGCGCTACGGCCGGCAGCCAGCAGCGGGGGTCGGCAAATGCCATCGCAGAGGAGTGAGTGGACCAGGTGCAGGAGGAAAAGAGGCCTTCACACAGCAAAGGGGACGGGCTGACGCCCCTATCCCCACCCCCGCTTGGAATAAATGCGTTGTGTGGACACCCAACAAATAAATGCACGTATTAATGAATTTCTATCTCACTCTCCCTCCTACCCCATTTTATCACGAATTGCTCTCTCTCTCTCCCTCTCGCTCGCTTGCTCTGACTCGCCCCCGTGTTCCCATTTCGGCCCATCTCACCCGCTCACACTCTCACGCGTCCATTCCGATCCTTCTCTCTCTCTCTCTCTCTGTCTCTGTCTCTCTCTCACACACACACACTGTCTGTATATCTTGCTCTCTCTAACTCGCACACGAGCTGCTCTGGGCAGGTGAGGTGACCCTCCATTCAGTATTCACGAGTTTGAGGACCGGTTCCGTCCTCGTGACGTGTCCCGCCCCCGGGGGGATTCGGAGAAACGGGGGGAGGGAGGTGGGAGGGGGAGGTTAGGTGCGTGGGGTAAGTGGGCCGTACACACACACACACAAACCCGCACAGTTAGTCCGGTAAATACAACGGCGTGGCGGACACTGCCGTGATCGCGGGGCCACTGCTCAGCGCGGCACGATAAACGTGACACAGGCGTTTGTCTTCCTTTCCCTGTCGCACTCGTTGGCGGCGTCCTTCAGGATTGCGAGAGAGAGAGAGAGAGAGAGAGAGAGAGAGAGAGAGAGGAGAGAGAGAGAGAGAGAGAGAGAGAGAGAGAGAGAGAGAGAGAGAGAAAGAGAGAGAGAGAGAGAGAGAGAGAGAGAAAGAGAAAGAGAAAGAGAAAGAGAGAGAAGAGAGAAAGAGAGAGAGAGAGAGAGAGAGAGAGAGAGAGAAAGAGAGAGAGAGAGAGAGAGAGAGCGAGGAAACGCCCCTTGAGCCTCGCACGGCCGGCGGCCCCGGTGACTCACCTGCAGCGGCGTGTTGCGCATGGCCTGGGCCCGCTCGTGCTCGGGGTACAGCTGCGCCAGGCACATGATGGCCTCGTTGCAGAACTTGAGGCCCATCACCTCCTCGTCCTCGCGGCCGTACCGAAACGTCAGAGTGATCTGACCGAACACCTGTGTAACAAACCGTTGTTTATTGTAATTTGAATAATTTAAAAAAAAAATAGAATTTCGAAAAAAATAATGGGAGGTTGATGGGGTTGCGACGTACCTTCCGCTCCTGGAGGTAGTCCGGGTCCACGACTACCACCCCGCGGACGCGTTCCGAGCACCTGTTGGCGATGATGATGTCCCGGGAGCCGAGGTAGATGGTCAGCTTGTTGTTGGAGGACGACTTCTTGAAAACCCTGGGGACAGGAAGACCACACAGCCTGCGTCATGTTTGGCATCTCCCCCCGATTTCCCCGCACCTCAGAGATCCACAGCGTCTGGAATACAAAACGCTTAAAAATAAGTATGTATTAAAAATAATCCAAAACTTGACATTATCAGAGATGGTGTTGGACCAAGTGTGACCGTGACTTTCGCGCTTCTTCTCGTCTCGGCATCGGCGCTGGCCCTCGCTGCCAGGGCGGCCCGGAGGCCCGGAGGCGCGGGGCAGCGCAGGTGCGGGCACGGCTTCGCCGCCGGCTGCCGCCGTGCTGTCTCCCCCATTCACCCTTGCCTTGTTTGCCAGCCATCAACTGACCCCAGCAATGGCCAAACAAGCCGGACAAGGCGTCTGCGGGGGTGAGGGGTGGGAGGGGGGGGGGGGGGGGAGCAGGGCCGGCCGAGACAGGGACGCCCGGAGCGACCCCTCAGAAAGCATATTGATGCCCGCCGCCAACTCCCCTGTCAGCCCGGGGCCGTAGGCGTGACCCGGCAGGGCCTCCGGTGGTCAGTCTGCGCGTGGAACATGGCGAGCCGGCGCCTGCCGCGGGCCCGTGGGCTGCCAGCGCCTGCCGGAGACCGATCCGGCCCCGTGTTGACTTCCGTCCGGCGGCTGGGCTGGTCCTGCGATTATTCGGAGAGCTCCGGGCCGCCCCTGTGCGGCCGCGGGTCAACCTGGTCAGACCCCGCGGCGTGCCCCGTCATACCGTATACTCGCAGTCCCTCCGCGCGTCCTTATATTTGCCCGGGGCGGGCCCTCGCACTGTAAGAACCTTTTTCGGAATTTCGGGAACTAAAAAAAAAAACTAAGTTAAAGTTTAATGGCCCGCACGCAAAATGTACATTTCAGGAAAACTGCAATCTTTTCCCCGGAGTATCCCGCGAAAATTTTTGCACCATGCGAACATTTTGCCATTTTTTTTTCCGGTCGTGTCTATGCGTTCCCCAGGCTCCGCCTCGGTTCCAGCCGGGGCTCCAGCCACGGTTCCAGCCACGGCTAAAGCTCCAGCCAAGGCTCCAGCTCCAGCCACGCGCGGGCCTTGGATGATGGGACACAGCAGCGATCCCACCGGGCCCAAACTTTCGGCCCAGACGGACGGCAGCGAAGCAACGGAGCAGCAGAGCAGCGTGCAGAACGCCGACAAACAAAAAGGGGCTGAGCTACAGGGAGCGGGGCTACATGGAGCGGGGTTACAGGGAGCGGGGCTACAGGGAGCGGGGCTACAGGGAGCGGGGCTACAGGGAGCGGGGCTACAGGGAGCGGGGCTACAGGGAGCGGGGCTACAGGGAGGGGGCTGCAGGCGCGCGGCGCCGTCCGCCTTCACACGCAGACTGGCCGGCCGGACCGGGCCGCGCACAAACAATCTCCAGCCCCGCGCAAACAATGCTCGGTTTGTTTGTTATAATTTCACCCGTCCGTGCCTCGCCACAGGTGGCAGTGATAGAAGAATAGCCGCTGAGGAAACATTTGCTCTCGCCTATCAGGAAGGGAAAAGAAAATCGAATGCCAGAGAGCGGCGAACGCCCGCCCGCCCGCCCGGAACACCGACCGGCCGCGCGTTTCAGACGGCTGTTTTGAAAGCTGTTTTGAAAACTCGCATGAATAAATCGTTTTTTTTCTTTCTCTGACGCCCGGGAGCACGGCGGCGGCCAGGCGCGCCAACTTTCTAATTTTCATTCATAATCGAAACCAAATTTGCGAGGCATTATTGCATCACTGGATGCGACCCCCCACGGCCGCGCCAAACTCGTTCCATCAGTGGAGCCAGCAGCAGCAGCAGCAGACTGGGCCGATAACTTTGGCATGCCGCCCGTGCGGCCGCTGGGGCTTCCGGGTCTGGGGGGGGGGGGGGGGGGAGGCTCGTATCGGGGGCGGCCTGCCTAGCGAAGTGCATCGCTGCAGACCGGCTATCACGCCGGCTGAGAGCCGCCGCCGACCGCAGGGGCCGCGAGCCGCGAGCCGCGAGCCCCACCTCGGCCGTGCCGCCGTGCCGCCGTGCCGCCGCCGTGCCGCCCCCACCTGCAGCGGCAACTTCTTTAATTATAAGTTTGGCGACGTCGCGACGCCCAGCCTCAGGTCTGAGGTCTGGGGCCCCGCCGGACCAAGGGCTCGCGGCCGCCAGCGGCCGCCGCCGCAGTCACCGCGAGTAGCCGGGCTGGGAGCCCCGAGTCCGCTGCCGCTGCACGGGGGCCGTGAGGGCGCCGCCGCAGGGCTGCAGCTCATCAGGAATGGGTGCCCGGACGCGGCGCAGCGCAGCCGAGCCGAGCCGAGCCGAGCCGAGCCGAGCCGGGTGCGGACAGGCGATAACCCATTAATCTTTGACGCCGCGCACAACTTGCGCCGGCGCTCTCTTTATTGCCGACTTCGATTCAAGTGGTCCCCCGGGACTGCCGCCGCGCCTGCCGGGAGCCTGCTGGCCTCGCCAGGCGCCAACAAGTTTGTTTCTCCTCAGAGGAGGCCATTGCGTAGGGGGAGGCGGAGGCACGATAAGAGGAGAAAAGAAAAGGAAGAAAGCGACCGCTGGAGATGCAAATCGCACTGGAAGATAATCCTGTCCGAGTCGCTGGACTTGATAATCACACACAAAAAAAAAGAGCTCTCCGGTGGTCCGGACACTCACCTCTGGGTGCTAATGTTCTCGGGCGTGCTGGGCTCTGGCTGCTTCCCGTGGTCCGACCTGGAACAGTTGAGAGGAACTGGGTAAGAACATGCGCGAGAGGGAGAAAGACAGAGACAGAGAGAGAGAGAGAGCGAAAGGGGGGGGGGGGGAGTGCAGCCATAAATGATGACGCACGACGAGGGAAAGTTTTTTAAGTGGAAAAGGAAAAGTGTTCGGAAGCGAGCGCCGCAGGAGGGAGAGGGGTCGAGGGAAGAGGGAGGTAGTGAGAGTGAGAGAGAAAGAAAGAAAGAAAGAGAGAGAGAGGGGGGGGGGGGGGGCTGGCAAACATTTACACCAGTCACGTCTGCGCCCTCAACAGGTACCCGGCCGCCCGGGGAGGGGATACAACTGGCTGCGGCCCTCGCGGGGCTCCCCCGCACCGCTTGATAAGGCCGATAGCTGCTGTCCGAACGACTGTGCTGTGCGTATAAGAGAACCCCATGGGGGCCCAGTGGGGGTCCCGTGAGGAGGGCCCCACCGGGGGGGTCCAGCTCGGGTGCAGCCCGGAGGCTGTGCCGGCAGGCCAGGCCCTTGGGGAGGAGGACCCGAAGCCCCAGCACGGCCGGCACCGTTCCAATGAAAACACTCCGAAGGGAGGGACGACCCCCTACGACCACTCTACAGAACGGGAGGGAGGGCCATGCACGGAGAGAGAGAGAGAGAGAGAGAGAGGGAGAGAGAGAGGGAGAGAGAGGGCGGGCAGCGAGTGTAGCGCGAGAGAGAAGGAGCGACACAGCCGTTGAGCTCACATATCAATTCATGGTACATTGGCCCTTCACGATACCGCCACCACAACCGCCTTGCCCGCGAGCAGAGTAAGTAGTGGTGTAGGCCAGGCGATAGCTCGCTCGCCCGTGTCCTTAGTATGTGTGTGTGTGTGTGTGTGTGCGCGCTGCTGTGGATGTGACCTTAACACCCTACTGTGTGTGTTCGTCGACCTTGGACGCTCCTGTTATTGTTTGCCGGAGTTTGCCAGAGAGACAGAGACAGAGCGAGAGAGAGAGAGAGTGAAAGAGAGAGAGAGAGAGAGAAAGAGAGAGAGAGAGTGAAAGAGAGAGAGAGAGAAAGAGCGCGCGCGCTCGCAAAAAGAGTGAGAGAGAGAAAGAGAGGAAACGACGAGGCGGGGATGGGAACACGGTCGACAACAGCTCCACCCAGCTCCGCCGCTCCGACCCGATTCAACATTTCATTCGACTACACCTCATCGACGCTGCGGTCCCGCCTGGGGCTTCCGTGGGCGGCGCGGGGGCCTCGGGGAGGGGGGGGGGGGGGGTCTCGGGGGGCAGCGGGGGCGGCGGCGAGGCGGCGCGACGAGATGAGAAACATCCGAGAGATGCATAAAGGGAGATTTAGAGGGGGAGCTTGCAATATGTGCATCGGCGGGCCGCAGCAGGCACGCCGCAGCGTTGTGTGGCCCCCCGCTGTGAAATCCGTGCCGATAGGGCGGGGCGGGCAGACGCTGTGTGCGCTGTGTGCGCTGTGTGCGCTGTGTGCGCTGTATGCGCTGTGTGCCGTCTGGCTGAGCCCGCGGTCCCTGTGGGCCGGTGCCCGGCTCGCCGCCCGGCTGGCCCGGCTGCTAGTCTGGCACCGCATGATTAGGGTGCCGGTCTACAGCCTTACTGTTCTCCGGGGCTAAGCTGCGGGAGGGGGACGGGAGCTGTGCCCGCTTTGCTGTGTGTGAGCGGAAGGCGGGCCGCGAGTTGGCGGGTCTCTGACGCCGCGAGCAAGGCGGAGGGGGGGGGGGGCGCCATGCGGGATTATATACCGTGATGCCCACAAGCAGATCGCTCTCTCTCTCTCTCTCTCTCTCTCTCCCCCCTCTCTCTCTCTCTCACTCTCTCACTCTCCCCACCCCGCTCTCCCTCTCTCCCTCCCTCTCCCTCTCGCCCTCCCGCTCTGACACGCACGCACACACGCGCATACAGATCCCAAAGCCCCACGGTACAGCACACGTTAAAGTCGTCGTCGCGAAATGTTTCGACTCGAGAGCGAGCGGCCGAGGGGCGCTCAGTGAGGGCCGCGCCGCAGCAGATTTCCAAGCGCTGGATGGTCTTTTTCTTTCTGGAGGCCCCGGCTCCAGCCGCTCCAGCCGCTCCAGCCGCTCCAGCCGCTCCAGCCGCCCCGGCAGTCCCTTCCAGCAGCCGCGCCGCTAATGAGTGGCAGCGGAAACTTGTTGGGCTGCGCGTGGTGATGGCGGATCGGCGGCGCGCACAGACACTCCCTGCCCGCCGCGCTGCTTCCGGTCTAATTCCTTCCCCGCTTCGGTCTGGTCCGCAGCGGAGCACCCTGTCCGCGGCCTGCGTCTGAGGGGCATTCTGTTGATGTGGCAGGTGGCCGCGGTGTCAGGGGGGGCTGATCCTGGCCATGATCGCCTCACTGTTTAGTTTCGGCACAACCCCCCCCCCCCCTTCCCCCCTCCCCTCCTCCCACTCACCACTTTGATTGTTTTGAGAGATTACAAGCAGGGAGGGGGGGGGGGGGGCGTTCCGGTCCAGATTGCCCGTCCTCGGATGACTATAGATGCGATTCACCCCCCACCCCCACCCCGGCCCCCCTTCCTTCCCCGATGCTCGACAAGTTGGCATCGGACTGCAAAGGAGAGGAGTAGGAGGAGGGGCAGATTAATAGGGGAGTTGGCATGCGCGCCTCCCAAAGCAGGCGCGTTGAAACCAAGTTGAAAACAGGCCGCCTAAAGTTAGGCTTTGCTTTGCGCGAAAAGTCAGAGCGGGTGGTAACAGCAAAACGGCGCACACGCGGAGGCAATCAAATGTTTTTCAGGACGCGCGGAAGAGGATACGGAAGGATACGGAAGAGGATACGGAACAGCATTGGAGGCGGGGCGGGGCGGGTACTGCCGTGTGCGGGGCGGGGTGCAGGCCCTCATACCAGCGCCGGCAGAAGACGTTCCAGGGACCGGTGTCGCTGGCGCTGCTCCGCGAAGTGCGCCGTCCAGAGGAGGTGTGTGTGTGTGTGTGTGTGTGTGTGTGTGTGATTACTGCTGCGCTGCACTCAGAGCAGTCCAAACAAAGTGAGTCGAGGAGTATACACTCGGCGCACACACACGTAGTGTGCAAGAGAGGGAGAGAGACAGAGAGAGAGAGAGAGGGGGGGGGGGGGGGGGGTTGCCCCATCCTGGCACCACAACCCCACCACCACAACCGCGCCACACTGCCGCCGCCGCTGCCGCCAGCATCCGGTGGCATGTTCCAATAACCCAACATTTCTGGCAGGGCGGTTCGTACTTCGTGTATACCCATCTCCGAAATTGACATACACACACACACACACACACACACACACGGAGCCGCCTCCTCGAAGGGAGCCCCCAACTATGTGCAGCCCCCCCCCCCCCTGTCCCCCTCCCGCCCCTGCCCTGCAAGTAGTCCCTCCGACCGCCTTCGCCGTACGCCCCCTCCACTCACCTCCTTGTGCGCTGCTGCTGCTGCGCACGCCAAGGAAAATATACGATGACAATATTTTCGGGAGGAGCAAGACGACGCGACCCCCCGCAGACTCCCCCCCCCCCCCCCCCCCCCGCGGACATCCCGAGGACGTGGCCCGCCCCCGGCGGCTCGACTTACCGCAAGAAGCACACCGTCAGACCACTTTCAGCCACGCGACGCCGCGCAGCACAACTTTACCCACTGCCACATGGTACACAGTGAAAATCCTTATGCGTTTAATTTTGTGCACGGTTCCGCACGAAGCATGCGGATGGTTATGCACCACTTTAATGCAAAATTCAGCACGAAAACGTACGTTGCTACGTCCAAAACAATGTGGCATAAGAACTGCGTGAGGGTGCGCGCGAGGATCCGGAATGCTTGACTTTTGTACATGAGGGTTCATACTGAGCTGGCGGTCCTCGCTCCACGGCCGTCAACGCGCGTGCAGCGGAGGGGGTGCGGAGGAGTTCTTACTGTTGCGACTCGGTGTACATGAGTCTGGGGCGGGGCGGGGCGGCGGCGGCGCGGGGGTGGCGCTACAACAGCAGCGCGGCATCCGGGGCGCCAGGCGCCAGGCGCCAGCGCGGCGCGGCGGAAGCACAGCCGACCGCGGCGCCGCGGCGACAACCGCAGCCGCCGCAGCCGCCGCAGCCGCCGCACCTGCATGACGCCGCCGCGCCGCCTCGGCTCGGCTCTGCCGGCTCTGCTCTGCTCGGCTCTGCATGGCCGCTTCCATCTAACGAGCCTCGCTCTTCTCGCCCGCCTCCGCCTCGCCGGCCCGGGCCGCGCCGAGGGGACACGACACGCTCCTCCACTATTCAAATCGATTCCTCCTCAACATCGCCGCCTTTACCAATCCCGCAGCATTTTAATTTTTTTCCCTTCCTCCGGGGAGTGTTGCTGGGGCCCCACACCTCCTGTGCCACCAACACTACGGCGTGCAGCAGGAAGGGGCCGCCCCGCCCCGCCCCGCCCCGCCCCGCCCCGCCCCCCCGCCCCGCCCCCCGTCGCCGGCGCCTGTCCTTGTCCGAGGCCAGGGTCTCTCCACCGTCTCCACTCCCCACCCCCTTCCCTCTCTCTCCCTCTCTCTCTCTCTCTCTCTCTCTCTCTCTCTCTCTCTCCCATCGCATCTGCCCTCTCCCTCGCGCACCCCTTGCGAATCGCTCGCGCCGCTATAACGGCGTCACGGAGAGAAAATAAAATGACCAGCCACAAAACGCAATCACAATAAAGCTGGGAGGGTCCGGTGCGCGACAGGGGTGTGCCGCGGGGCCGCGGGGCCGCGGGGCCGGGGGCCGGCGGGTCTGGCCGGCGCAAGCGGATGGGTTGTGGTTGTGGCCGGCTGTAGGCCGGGACCATTCCTCAGCGCGGCCCCACACGCGGCAGGCGTGCCGCTGCCGGGCATGCCGCCGCTGCCGGGCGTGCCGCCGCCGCCCCGTACGTCCCGGACCCATTCATCATCGCCAAGAAGTGGCCCATCCCGGTCCCGGCGCCGCCCGGTTACGGTCCGGCGGGGCCCCGCAGAACCGCAGCAGCCGCAGGACCGTCAGGAGCCGTCAGGACCCGCCGCACCGCAGGGCCGCGTCCCCGCGACGCGGGTGCCACACGGATAGTAGGACACCTATTCACTTTTTTAAAAATTCGAAAATGAGATAAAATAAAACAGGAGCGTATTCATAATAAAACGCAATTTCTTGTAATATTCATCAAATCTTTAACAATATCTCTCTTATATTCGTTTTCTCTCCGGGAAATTCTACAAAACGTTAGAGGGGAGCACAGTGAGGCCAAAGCGTCTCCGCGGAACAATGCTGGTGCTCTCTCCATCTCTTCCTCTCGCACACAAACACACACACACACACACACACACACACACGGGTCTGCGAGTTATTAACAGGCCTGCCGCCCACCGGACTCGCCACCACTTTTCTCCCCAGGAGGTGCGAGGCGGGCGCCGCCGGCCCTCCACCCGTCCGTGAGTCCGGCCTGCTCGTCAGCGCCCCGCCCGGCCCCGCCGCCTCTACCGCGGCGAGGCCCTTCTTCTGCCAGCGCAGCGCCGCGCGCGCCGTGCTCCTCGTCCCGCACGGCGAGGGTGTGCTGCAAGCGGAGCGTCCGTGGGCGGCACAATTGCATGGGAGTGAAGCCATACCAATAACTGCCGAGCTCACATTCACAAGGAGAGGGGCGGCAGGCGTACACAACCCTGCGCCCCTGCGACATAGGGTATTCCGGAGGCACTCAAAACGGAAGCATATGCCCGCAGCGTGCACGGAGCGTACTTCTCTCAGTGTGTCGTCCCGCCGCCGCCTGACCTGACGCCCCTCAAGACGTTTACCACGCCGCCTCGGTCATGCTGCTCCACCCTCCACCCTCCACCCCCGCTGTTGTGGGCGCTGCGGTGTGCTGCGGGGGCCTGGCCGAGGCCCGCGGGTGGCCGGGCAGCGGCGCGGGCCGGCGCCTCGAGGCGGCCACAGAGCCCGGCCCGCCGCCCGGCCCGGACCCTCCTCTGCAGCTCGCCCTCCGCCCCGACCAATTTCATTACAACGGGCCTCAGCCCGGAGCCCCGAGCCCGGCTCGGGGCACAGAGCGGTAGGTGCGCCGCAGGGCCGCAGGGGTACCGCAGGATCAGGTTCCGGCCGCACAGAAAGCACCGACTCGGCTCGATAACATCCTCGCCGGCCGCTTTTCTGCCCGGATCGGAACAACAACAACTCGGGGAATTATTACGAGAAATTTTGAGGCGCTGTGTTGCGGCTTGCCGGTAGGTCGCGGCCGTTCTGGGCTCCTGACGACCTGCGTTGCCCAGAATGCCAAGTGCCACACACACACACACACACACACACACACACAAACGGTGTGTAATTATGGTACCTCTCTCTCTCTCTCTCTCTCTCTCTCTCTTGCGCTTACGACCCTTCCCCTTCCCTTATTTTGTTCGTCTTTTGTGCAAAGTGAAAGGACCAGCAGGGTTGGCTTGTAGCCTACATACAGAGAGAGAGAGAGAGAGAGAGAGAGAGAGAGAGAGAGAGAGAGAGGGGGGGGTGGGTGCGGGGGTGGGGCGGAAGGAGGGAGGGGTGGTGGCGGGGGTTGGGCGAGCTCGAGGGGGTTGAGGGTTTCCAAGTGCCGACGGGCAGGGGCAGGGCAGAGCAGGTCACAGGTGCGCGATTGTATACCGATGTGATGGTGATGTTTGCTGTTGGCGTTGGGGCCTCGGGGGCCTCCAAAGCAGTCCCCGCGCGCCCCGCGCGCCCCGCACGCCCCGCACGCGGCTTGGCTCAAAAGCTTTAGCCGCAGGCTTGGCCGAAGGCTTTGCTGAAGGCTGCGAGTCATCCTTGTCGTGTCGGTAAGCGCCACGGAAGCGAAAATAGAAGAAAACGTTGATGAGCGGGAAAATAATGAGCAACATTTTCCTTTTGTGCCGCTTAATTGGCATTAAGCACAAATTTATAAAGCGGGAGATGTGATTTTTTTTTGTATTTTTAAATGACTCACTGCGTTGTACCGCAACACTCGCGACGCGACTTTCCTCAAATTAATCTTATGGCGCCGCGCCGTGGTCCACCCCACCTGAGGGCGGCAGGCGGTAGGTTAGGACTGAGGACTGACGCGCCCGTCAGTGCCTTCCACCCGTCCCGGCCCCTCCTCCCCCAACCGGCGGGGACGCAAACACGAGTTAGTTATTTTGCCTCGTCGCCAAGATATTGCTTCATCAGGGGAGCCCTCGTCGCGTCGTCGCGTCGTCGCCGCACGCATTGTGACCTTGCCGGCCGTTGGCAAATAATAACAAGTAAATTCTCCCCCCCTCCTCCTCCCCTCGCAGGCCCCGCGCCGCTCTCTGGAACGAGGGCAATCAGCAATCAGGCCGGAGGGCCTCGCGCCAGAGCCTCCGCCGCCGCTGCTGCTGCCGCCTGGCTACTGACAGATTACGACAAGGAGGGAAACGCGCGCCGCCCGACGTTACGCCGCGAGGGGGAGAGAGACGGGGACAGGTGCGACGCGGCGACGCGGCCGCAGGGGTCCTCTCCTCCTCCTCCTCCTCTGCACCTCGCTTGCTCCCCTTATTTGCCCAGCGGCCCAAACCTTCGGCGTGCCGGCGAGGCTCCGCGGGCAGAGCGAGCGGAGCAGCGGGGCAGCGGAGCTGCGGAACTGCGGAGAACGGCCACGGAGGAGGGCCGGCGCTCATTACGGGGGGCAGAGGGGCGTGAGCCGGCCCCCTGCATGCACGCCGCGGACCTGGAGGCCCCGGAGACCTCGGAGGCCCCCGAGCGGGCCGACGAGGAGGAAGCATCGCCGGGATGAGCCGCTTTCACGGCCAACTTTCCGAGAGCAGACGGCGACGCGACCGGATCGGAAATCAATGATGACAACAAACTCGGGGGCGCCACGGCTGCTCCGGGGAGGAAAGGGCGAGCGGGCATCCGGACGGGCAGGCAGACAGACAGGCGGGCCGGTCTGTCAAGAGCTCCCGAAAATACAAAATGGGGCACAATCAAGGGGGGAGGAGGGAGGGGGGGGGGCGTGCGGCTCGGGGGCGTGCCTGGCAGATGCTGCGGGCCCTCCAGGGCCGCCCCGCCCACCCCTCCGCCCCTGCGTGCCGCCCCACCCTCCCCTGCTACTCCTTGTTTATTGCATGTGACCTCCCGTTCCGTTCCAGGTCGATTGCTTCTGAAAATATCCACGCGGGCCGTTTTAGAGGGTCGGGCGGCTTCGCCTGGCACTCCGCCGGTGGGCATTGCCTCCTGACTTGACTTGTGCGCGCGTGTGTGAGTGGGGGGGGGGGGCGCACACTCTCGTCGCTAAATGGCTCCGGGGAAGCGACGGATTTGGTGCGGTATCACAGCGATCCCGTGAAGAGAACTCGCAGACGAATTAGGAAAAACTTGATAAATTGACGGTAAGTCGAGATGGCTCACTCACTCACTCACTCACACACTCACTCACTCACTCACTCACTCACTCACTCACTCACTCACTCACTCACTCACTCACTCACTCACTCACTCACTCACTCACTCACTCACTCACTCACTCACTCACTCACTCACTCACTCACTCACTCACTCACTCACTCACTCACTCACTCACTCACTCACTCACTCACTCACTCACTCACTCACTCACTCACTCACTCACTCACTCACTCACTCACTCACTCACTCACTCACTCACTCCTCACACACTCGCTCCCCCGTGTCAGCGGGGGCGGTGCCGTGGCCCTCCTATATATAGGCAGCAGCATTCGGGGGCTTCGGCCTGGACAGCTTAAGGGGCCCCTCACATGCTCCCAGCGGGGCACGTGCACAGCAGCAGCCGGGGGGGCCTCCTGCCGAGTACCACCCCCCGCGGACCCGCCGCCATTCAGGGGTACTCCGCAGGGCATAACAAAGCCCCCGTGACGTTCCCACGAGGCCTGGGGGACGGCGGCCGGCCGATCCGGGCCGCGCACACAGAGGGCACGGGCCTGGGCGCCGCGGCCACCACGGACACGGGCTCCTCGGGGACGCTGCGAGTGCTGCCGGCCCGCCGGGCGGCGCACGCTGACCGCAGGGCCCGCAGGCGCCGCAGGCCGTTGGCAGCCAGTTGATTGACCGACGGACCGGCACAGTACCGCAGTACCGCTGCTGCGTTGCCGACGCCGCCGGCCCCTCAAAGAGCCGCTCCGCCGCCGATAAGCGCTTCCGAGTTCAGTGCGCGTGACGCGTGTCGTGTGGCAGTCGGCGGCCCGGCCACAATCACAGCAATGTGCGCAGGCCGCACAGCGTCCCGAGGTGCCAAGTACTGGGACAGTACTCGACAAACGTTTTCGGGAGAGAGAGAGAGAGAGAGAGAGAGAGAGAGAGAGAGAGAGATGTAAAGCCTATAAATGCTCAAAAAACAGAGAAGGCTTTTTATTATCACGGCGTGACGGAGCCTGGGCTAGGTTAAACTAATATTAATGCTGAAATCGTTGAAAAATAAAATTACACATTTCCCCACAACTAGGCCGATTTGAAAATGGGTTCACCAGGACGTCTAATACTAGTCGGTATCAAAACACACCACGAGACCGAAAAGTTTCATCGCAGCGTCGAGGTGACACCTCGCAGCACGAGCACACCCTTGTCAGCGGCCGGGTCGTCGCCGCCGCCTCCGCTCGGCCGGAAAAGAGGCTCCGATTCCCCGATTCCTGTGGCCGCCTGTGGCCGCCTGTAGCTCGGCCCCGCACCCGGCCGCCCGGCCCTCCCCCGCCTCCCCGCTGTAAGCTGGAGACGGCCCGGCCCGGCCGGCTGCGGGCGGCGGCCCCACCAGGCAGGGCTTTGTGCCCGGGCTATGCGGAGGCCGCACTGAGTGGTCGGCCGCCGTGCCCGCCTCCAGCTCCCCGGCCCCACGGCCTCCGGGGGATCAGGATCAGGACCGGGATGACCGGCGGCGCCGCATCACACGCCCCGCTGCCACCGCTGCCGCCGCCGACGCCTGTGAGAACTCGATTAACGGCCCCCGCGGATCAGAGCCTCATTGTGCGCGCCTCTCTTTCTATATATCCGGCAGGCATCGGACGGCCGATAGACGCGCGGCCGAGAGGGGCACGCGCAGCCCACGCACGCACACGACGCACGGGCAGGGTCGGGGGGCGGGCTCGGCGGCAGAGGCCCGAGGCCGCGCCCCGGGCCACGCCCCCGGAAGAGGAGAAGATACGGCCGGCTCAGCTCATTCCACAAATGCAGTGCGAGTACAAAGGGCAGGCAGCAGCGGCCTCGGCAGCGGCCATGCCACGCCGTGCCGTGCCGTGCAGGCCTTCCCGCAGAGAGTTTACCTACCTAAAACAGGACGTCGAGGATGTGCTCCCGGTGAGGGGGTATACGCCTGCGTTGCCGCTGCACGGGGGCCTCAAAGAGCCTGCGGGACTGGGGGGGGGGGGGGGGGCGAGCAACAGCAGGCGCCGTCACATACAGTGTGTCCCATCCACATTCAGTGCAGCACGTTCGGCTGCCCCTGCCCCCGCTCTGCAGGCACACCGCTGTCGCGCTGCCTGGCCTCTGTGAGGTGGATCGGCTTCTATGCCAGGTTCGACAGAAATATCTTATTCAATCGCTGCGAGTTAACGTGTAGTGATTAGCGACTGACGGGCGGTCCGGGAAAGGGAGATCCCGCTCCCCCCTTTCAGTCCGCCAGGTGCCGGGTTTGTTGGGCTCTTACTCCTCGCCCCGTGCCGACGCGGACGGTGGGAGAGGACTACCAGCAGCCCGGGGCCGGAGAGCCAGCAGCCAGCGCCCCCGGCAGCGCTGCGAAGCGATGTGCGGTGTGCCTTAAAGTAGAGGGGTAGGCAGCCCAGCGTACTGCACTGTGTGTACCTGGACACCGCCGACCGCCGTGCCCGTGCAGTGCAACAACGGCCTTGACCGGCTCAACCATCCAACGCGCATAATAATTGTACATTTCTCTTTCGTGATGCACCGCACCAACGACGTCATTTGGTTTTTTTTTGTTTTTTGTTGCTGTTGTACGGGTTGTTTTTTTCCTTCATCGGACGCCGCTCGCGGCTCTGCGGGGGCGCGGCGTGTGATGGCAGCACTGAGCGCGGCGTTTACGGCGGAGCCGGCCGTAGTCGTGTCCCGTTTACAGCCCGCCGTTTCGGGGCTCCGGGCCTCCAGCAGGTGGCCGCCGCACGGAATACGAGGAGAGCGTCGGCGCGGCACAGCAGCCACGGCAGCCACGGCAGCGACACGCATTTGAATCAATTCCCGACGTGTCGCGTTTCCACCGGCCTTGACTGTCTATTCTCTCTGTTTTAGTAGCAGCACCCTCCCATTCTATCTCCCCCCCTCCCCTTTTCCTCCACCCCTCTCCCTCCTCCCCTCCCTGCGCAGCCCCGCATTTCCCTCACCCCACTCCATCACAGCCAGCACAGGTGCAGTGTGCCGGATTAGCCGCCTCCTTACGTCCTTCGCGGCGAGTCATTTGTGCAGTGTGGGCGTGTGTGTTTGTGTGTGTGTGTGAGAGAGAGACAGACAAAGAGAGAGAGATAGAGATAGAGAGAGGGGGGGGGGGGGGCCGGCGGCGGCGTGCGTCTTCACCGCAGAGTGGCAGCGCGGCGGCGGCGGCCACAACAACAAGAGCTTCATCGTGTCGAGTGCGCGAGTGTCCTGCTACACGACTTCCCAGAGGAGAGTCGGCAGCCGTAGTGCCCTACACCGGGGCGGGGCGCGGGGCGGGGCGCGGGCCGCGCAGCAGCGGGAGTGGACCCGCCCGCCCCGCCCCGCCCCGCCCCGCCCCGCCCCGCCCCGCCCCGCCCCCCCGCCCCGCCCCGCACCGCCCCGCCTTGTCACTCGGGCAGCGCGCGCCGCCCGTCTGGCACTCGCGCGCCCGGCGAGGCCTCCTGCGAACCCCCCGCGGCCATCGTGTAACAGCAGAGAGCAGCAGGGCGCGTGGCGGACAGGGAGAGAGAGAGAAGGAGAGAGAGACAGCAAGAGAGAGACAGCAAGAGAGAGACAGCAAGAGAGAGACAGCAAGAGAGAGACAGCAAGAGAGAGACAGCAAGAGAGAGACAGCAAGAGAGAGACAGCAAGAGAGAGACAGCAAGAGAGAGACAGCAGACAGCAAGAGAGAGAAAGCAAGAGAGAGACAGCAAGAGAGAGAAAGCAAGGGAGCAGAGACAGCAAGAGAGAAGACTGCTCGAGGCGAGAGAGACAGGAGCAGGAATGGGGAAGGTATAAGTAGTACAGACATAGTTATCAGTAACTGATCTGCTTATTCGAGGCGCAGCTAGCAGCGACGAACTGTGCAGTAGTCGTGGAAGGTGAGCGTGTTCCCCGAGTGTTTTCCGCGAGTCCCCGTTGCCTCTGCCGGCGGCGCGGCGCTGATGCCGGGGGGTCCTCAGCATTATCGGGCTCGCCTCCTTATTCTGCCTTTGCAAACATAAACAGAGAGAAAGGGAGAGCGGGAGGAGGCAGAAGGGGAGGGAGGGAGAAAGAAATACGTTACTCGGGGCGAGCGCGGGGAGTTTTTTGTTTCACAAGGAGCAATTCAAACCTGAGACAGCAGCAGCAGCAGCACGTGAAAAGGAATGCGGCCGGGTGAAATAGGGGACGGGGAGAAGGGGCGGGGAAAGGGGGGGGGGCACAAAAGGAAAAGACGCTGGGGCGCTATTGGCCAAAACAACGCTCATTGCGTCGCGGGGAACCCTTTCATTTATACTTTTGCGGGGAGGGACATTTCTCTTTTGTGAGCGGAGCGCGGAGCGGACAGGCAAGACTGTGCCACCACCCACTCCACCACTGCAGAGCGGAGCAGAGCGGAGCAGAGCGGAGCAGAGCGGAGCAGAGCGGAGCAGAGCGGAGCAGAGCGGAGCAGAGCGGACCAGAGCGGACCAGAGCGGAGCAGAGCGGAGCCAGAGCGGAGCGGCAGCCCCGAGCCGGGTAGGCAGCCGGCCGGCCGCGCGCGCCACCGTGTTGCCTATACAGCGCACCGCAGGCGCAGCGGGCGCTCTCCACCACGCCGACGCTCCGCCGCCGTAGCGCCGCACCTGCCACGGCGGCGTTTCACAGAACACTATTTTTTATTTTTTTACGACAGCTTGCAGACTATTCTTTCCCGCTCTCACCCTTTCTCTCTCTCTCTCTCTCTCTCTCTCTCTCTCTCTCTCTCTCTCTCTCTCTCTCTCTTTCGTTCTCTCCCTACCTCACTCGCTGCTATCCCTCTTCCACGCTGCTGTGCTCCGCCCGCGTCGTCGCAACCAGCCACACACCTGTCTTCTATCACTCGCTCTCTCTCTCTGTCTCACTCTGTCTCTTTCTCTCTCTCTCTCTGTGTATTTCCGACGGTCGTTCGCAGAGAAGAGTGCAGATCACCATCTCGCGACACAGCCATCTGAATCTCTGCCGACATGCTGTACGGACGGCGCGCCTGTGCCCCGTCGCCCCCCTCTCTTTCCTCTTTCCTCATCGGAGATAAAAGATATATACACCGCTCTCCCCTTTTCTCTGTCTCTGTCTCTCTCTCTCTCTCTCACGCGTCAACCGCGGGCGCGTCACTGCTCGCCGGCTAGCTCTGCTACCGATCACCACCCTGTTGGAGCACTCTGTAAGAGCACCGTGCCGTGAGGCCTCGCCGCCCCCTGCCCACTCTGCAGGCTGTGCTACTAGAACTCACTCTCTCTCCCTCCCTTATTCCCTCTCCTCTCTCTCTCTCTCTCTCTCTCTCTCTCTTTCGCGGCCTCCCGCACAATGGAACTCACCGTCACACTTTGTTTCCGGCCCGGCCGCGGCTCGGCGCGGCTCGGCGGGGCCCTGGCGGCCTCACCTCACCCTGCTGCTAGGACACCCGCCTGCTCCCGCCGGGCCGCCGGGCCGCCACGGTCCCAAAAGGGTTCGGAAAGGGTTTCGGACCAGCGGGGGCAGCCGGGGGGAAAGTAAAACTTTGGAGTTTCTTTCTGCTGCTTCCCCCCCCCCCCCACCCCCGCTGTGTATAGCTCAAAGCCCGCACCACCCCCACCATGCGGTTACACACCGCGCCGCTGTGGAAAATCCAATTTCCATAAAGTGGTGCCAAAAAGTCTCCACCTTCATCACCTAAGGGCATCGCGGGGGGTCCGTGGGATGGGGCGGAACACAGTAAAATGTCTACGAAAGAAAATGAACTCTTCGTAGAATCCTTCGTGTTACGAAGGATTTCTTCGTAGGCTACGAAGGAAGGCAGTCAACGAAGACTGTCTTTGTAATACGAAGCCAGGTCTTCGTAGGATTGTTACTGTGAACTGGGTCCGCACTTGGTGTGCCTCCCCCCCCCCCCCCCCGTGATTTCAAATTTCTCTCGCTCCCTCTCTCTCTGTCTCTCTCCCCTCATTTAGTACAAAAAAGCTTGTACACTCTACTCTTGTTACTTTGTTTCGTACTAATATTCACTTTTAATTATTTATTATAAAATACAATGAGACTTGAGAGCGGTGCGAACGCACTTAGGACTTTTCAGTCCTGTTGTCTTACACCTAAAATAAAAACCAATATATCAATCAATCTCTCTCAAGTCATTTCCTGGAGCCCCCCCCCCCCCCCCCTCAACCTCCCTTCCAAATTTTTCTGCTGTCCTAAACCGAGCAAATACGGCGCGGGGACTGACTGAGGTGACGTAAAAGAGGGGTAGAGAGTAAATTATTTATTAAGCTTCGGCCTGGTGCTGCGCTTTACGGGGGATTTCCCTGCGCACATCCGCTGGGAGGGGGGGGGGGGGGGCTCAGTACTAACCAGCGGCTGCCGGCCCGCAGCCCGGCCATAGAGGACTTGGTCAATCTTGGCCGAGTGGCCTTGCTTGGCCTGGCTTGGCCTGGCTTGGCCTGGCTCCGCGCTCCGCCCCCCACCAGGCAAACTTTATTGCTTTACGCCTGTAATGTGATAAAAATGAAAGTCTGCGTGGAGCACGAACCGAGCGGGAATTCATTGCGCTAAAAGCGTTTTCAGCGGTGGTCGCTGGTCGAGGAGGAGAAGCGGTGGGGGAGGGGAGGGGAGGAGGGAAGGAAGGGGAGGAGGGAGGGGAGGGGAGGGGAGGGGAGGGAAAGAGGGAGGGGGGCCGTGGGACCACATGCCGCTCGCCATCACAATTACCCTCCGACCGGGCCGCACTCGATGCCTAATAGAAGTCCGCCACTCACTGCCATTGTCTGGTCCGGCGGGTCCGGCCAGGGGCGGGTCGGGGGGGAGGGGGGGGGGGCGTCCACGGAGTGCACCATACCGGCATAAAATCTCTGCGCTCCCCCCCCCCCCCCCCCCCATTACTCATCCCTGGTGTCGCCCCTCTCTCTCTCTTGGGGAACTGTGGTGCCAGTGAGCTCCCTTGGTAGAGTCTCAGCGCGGGGCCTCAGACAAACCCGGCCAATGCCTGGATAAGCCTGGAAATCTAATCACCTGGCGTAATTAGCTTCACCTTAATTCCCCCCTCTCCTGTCTCTCTCCCCCTCTCTCTCTCTCTCTCTCTCTCTCTCTCTCTCTCGCTCTGTCCCCCCCCCCCCCCCTCTCTCTCTCTCTCTCTCCCCACCTTCGTTCGTCAGCCGTTTCATACAACGTATCGGCAGTAGGGTGCGCGGCTCGGCCAGGTCTGAGTTTCCACGGCGCTGACGCTGCGATGCCGCCCTCCCCACGCTGGGCGCAGCAGCAGCAGCAGCAGCAGCAGCAGCGCCGTGTGCGTCGAGCCGAGTAGCGGCCTCATTATAAAGTGAAGCACGACGAACGGTGCAGAAGAATAATGTAAATGCAGCCGCCAACTGGGTCAGGG
>CM049596.1:6968921-6986421 GCA_026979955.1 Megalurothrips usitatus
GAGCCCCAAGGCCGACGGGGCGGGGCGGGAGCAGAGCAGCAGCGTAAAGGAAAATGGAGGCAAGAACTCTGCTGAAAATGTTATCGTGTCCAGCCATTTCAGATGAAGCTTGGCACGGGTCGGAATTTTCGGCCATGCTGCAGCGTCACTCTGAACGGTCCGGCGGCGCGGCGTCCGGCGCCACTCGGATCACATGTTTACAGCACCGGCGGCGGTCCGCTCGTTAGTCGGTGCACGCTGACGCCGTCGTCCCGCTCTTGTTGCCGCTGCTGCTGTTGTTGTTGTTGACCAGGCCTTTATCACGGGGGGACACAGGTTATGGTTTGGTGCTGCGCTGCCTGCGGCGCCTCGTGTGTGTGTGTGTGTGTGTGTGTGTGTGTGTGTGTCGTGTTTGCGCTGCCGCCGGGGTTGCCACGTTTCCACCTCCACGCCGGGCTTTACCACTTTGTTTCGCGTGGCGGTGGTGGTGCTGCGGGGCGCTGACTAAAAATATCCGCCTTGACTTTCTGCTCCTTTTTATAGAATTCCTCGCCCTCCGGGGGGGTTCCCCCTCTCCCCTGATAAGGTTCGTCGAGGTCGGGGCTGCGGTTATCACTGTGCCCGCTATACGCAGCGCAGCGTGCAGCGCCGCGCTGCACACAGTGAGTTATGCCGGCCGGGTATGGAAAAGTGGTAGTGCGATTAGACGATTCCGGCGCGCGGGAATTCCCCAGGCGGTGCAGCAGGGGCCTCCGTGCAGTGGGCGGCCTGAGGGCAGGTCAAGGAGGGGAAGGGTGGAGGGAGGGGGAGGGCCTGGGAGTGGGAGTGAGGAGGGAGGAGGGAGGGGGGGAGGGGGAGAAGTCACTCGAGGCACGGCACACTCCATTATTGAGACAAACCACAGCGGGGCCGAGTCGGCGCTCGGTCTGTCTGGCCCCGGGGCCGCGGGGTGGGAAGTGTACAGTCCCAGCCAGCAGCGTGCATCCGGCCGGGCCAGCGCCGTTACAGGCCGTCCCGGGCGGCGGGCTGCCCTTGACTCCGCCGTCACCCTCCGCCGCAGCGCCATGCGGAGGGGGAGGGGAGGAGGGGGGAGGGGACTCCGACAAGCGCTGTCTGTCCCGCCGTGTAAGCAGTCCTCGCCATTGCCGTTTCTACACCGGGAGAGAAGGGTAGGGATTCCCGAGAGGTCTTTCACACACACACAAAAAAAATCGCCCTTTATATAAGAAAAGGCGCAACTCAAGTCAGGAAATATTTTAAAACATTATAATGAATGCAAAGGCTACAAATGACTTTGGGGGGAAAAATTGCGTTTCTCTGAGTTTTGGGGGTATGCACTGTCTGTGAACTCACTGCACTGCAGCGCCGCCATCCCGCCCGGCATTGTTTCGCTATATCTGGACGCGTTTTCAGGAGCCATCGCCCCCCGCATGCCGCGCGGTGGCCCTCATCTGCATACCCATGGCAGCGCGGGGCGCGGCGGGGCGCGGCGTCGGTGCCGGCGGCGCCGCCCTCCCGGGCCTCACAATGCAGGCCGTGACGACGGCACAGGACAGCCGAGGAAACTTTAGCAGTGCGCGCGGGGCGCAGCGGCGCAGCGGCGCAGCACGCTCGCAGCCACACACGGAGGCAGCCTCCTGACTCTATGCAGCTACGCGGCTCGATGTGGAGCACCGTTTCCCCCCTCCCTCCCGCCCCTGGCGGTGCCACCGCGGTCGGTCCAGTCAATGCAGTCAATGTGAATTGATGATGGCTGCGTGCGCTGCCGGCGCTGCGTGCGGGACGGGGCCGCCGGGGGGGGGGGGGGGGGGCGGCCACGCTCCGCTCCCCTTGTCGTCGTCTGCCCCCGCCCCCTCGTGCCGCACCTGTCCGAGCTGAAAGCCCTGAAAGCCCCGCGCACCGGGCCTGCTGATGCGGTTGAAGAGTTAATCCCGTCCGCTGGGAGGGAGGGAGGGAGGGGGGGGGGGGGGGGGCAGCGCCGCACCGCCGGTGGGGTGGGGTGGGACGGCTGAAAGAGAATCTCCCTGCGCCCCTCACGACGACGATGAAGTTTGAACACACGTCTCGCAGCCTGCTCTGTTCCCGCCCGGGGCATCGCACCCGCGTGGCGTGCGCGTGGCGAGCGCGTGGCGTGCACCCGCCTGGCTGCCCGGCTGGCTGCCCGGCTGGCTGCCCGGCTGGCTGCCCGGCTGGCTGCCCGGCTGGCTGCGCCTGGCGCATGGCGAGGGCGGAGACGGCACAGTGTTGTAGACGTTGTCGTAGACATCGGGGAGGAAAACTGTCTGGCGTGCGACTTGTAAGCGGACTTGGTGTCAGACCGCCGCTCTCGCTTTCTCTCCCTCTGTCCCTCCCCCTCTGTCCCTCTCCCTCTGTCCCTCTACCCCTGTCTCTCTCCCTCTGTCACTCTCCCTCTGTCACTCACCCTCTGCCACTCTCCCTTGTCATTCTCCCTCTATCCCTCTCCCTCTGTCACTCACCCTCTGTCACTCTCTCCATCTTTCTTACTCCTCTCCCTCTCCTGACCCGCCCCCCCCCCCCTTCTCTTTCTCTCTCCCTCTCCCTTTCTCCCACTCTCCCTCTCCGTTCCGGCCCGAGTGGCCACGGCCACGACAGTCGCGACGACACGGGACACACCTGCTCGGGTGTCGCTTCGCTCGGCTTCGCCCTTCGCCTCCAGCAGGGCTCCATCAGGGCTCCAGCGGAGCTCCAGCGGGGCACCACAGGCCCTCGGCCATACTCGGGCAGCTCCAGCGCCGCACCGCGGGTCTCCTTCCCGCGGGGTCCTGCTGCCGTGCACCCCGCCGCCCTCTGCGCCGCCCCTGCGGCCCCCGCTGCCCCACGTCACGCCGCCACTCAACAGGCCATTGTCACCGCGGGGTTGATTGCAGCTCTCCCCGCGGCAGCGCGGCAGGGAGTGGAGAGGGTGGGGGCGCCGGCCGGAGCCGGCCGGAGCCGTGGCCTGCTTACAGCTCGGCAAAGGGTGGGCGGGGCGCCGTCAGGTCAGGTTTCGTGTGTGATTAGGTCAGCATGGCGGGTCGCGCACACTGACGCAACACGGCCGAGTGAGTACCCCCCCCCCCCCCCACTCCGTCTCCCGCTCCCCCTTCCCCGCCTCTCCAGCGCTGATGATGCACGCCGATGCCTGAATCGCATGAATATAGATCGCGGGGGAGGGGGAGGGGGGGAAACCGACGTGATACGGGAGATAATGGCGGTGGAGGGGGGAGGTGATGACGCAGGGAGCTGCTGCCGCTGCTGGATGGTCCATCCTTCAGCCCCGCGGCACAACGGCGCGCCGTATCTTTTGTCATTATTTAGCAGTTAGTTACCCCCAATTAAGTCGCGGGGCGCTGCTGGACCACTCTCATTCCTCCGCCATTGATGACGGCTAATTCGTCGCACTCGGCGGGGGGTGACCTCCTTTCCTCACCCCCCGCGTGACCCCGCGTGACCTCGGCCGTGTGCCCGTCCAATCTCATCTCTGCCAGCGAGGCGGCACAGCCGGTATTTTACAGCGCACGGTAGAGCCCAGCTAGCTTCCGCTGCACTGCACCCCCCACCCCACCTCTCTCTCTCTCTCTCTCTCTCTCTCTCTCTCTCTCTCTCTCTCTCTCTCTTTCATTCTGTCTCTCTTGCTCTCAGGACACACCCGGGCAATTGGTGGCCCCGTGTTCGGCCCTACGGACTCCCGGCTCTCCCCAGCTCCCCCCTCCGGCTGCCTCACTCGCTTTGCTCGCTTTCACCCGGTTTTGCAGTCGCCGCGCCGCCTCTCTCCAGTCCGGTCGCGTCGCTCGCTACACTTCGGTCGTAAGACCCTCTGCCTTCTCCCCCCCCCCCCCCCCCCACCCCCGAGGCACCCAGCTGCCCCAGCGGGGGTCCCCCCGGCGCCGGAAGGGGGGGCTAATGCTGTCCAGTGCCGGCGGCGGCAGGTCCCCGGACAGGTCCCCGGGCAGGGCCCCGTGGCGGCCCCCGCCGCCGCGCCCGGCAGCCCGGTCGTCAAATAGCAGTCTGCGGAAAGCTGACGCCGTGCCAGCAGGACACGGAGGCCAGCACCGCGGTAGCGGTCCGCGGCCCGCAATCCGCGGAGCCGCGAGGTCGGCGACGCGGCCGGACCGAGGGGCGGCTGTGCCAGCGCGGAATGGGGGGAACTTTCGCGCCGCTCGGCTTCGAGAATGCCGGCGCGCTCCCTGCGGCTCTCGAGGCCTCTGGGACGGCCTTGGGGACGGGCGTGAGGCGGTCGTGCAAACGCTCCTCACTTCTTTCCCGGTGCCGCTCTAACAAACACAACGAGTTTCGCTTAGCAATATAACGTGACATCCGAAAATGTTGTGAGTAATTGGGTGATGGCGCGCGCGTGAACACGCGGAGGAGTTTCCAGATTCGGCGGCAGCGGCGTGCACGTCGGCGTACGCGGGGCGGTCCCCAGTCTCTCATTGTCTCCTGATGACAAGCGTGGCTTCAGTTCTGTTCCCTCATGGCGGCGCTGCCGCTCGCTGCCGGGGCTCCGCCCCCCTCCCACCCCCCTCCGCCCCCTCCCACCCCCCTCCGCCCCCTCCCACCCCCCTCCGCCCCCCACCCCCCCATGTCGTCCGCGGCGCCGTTTTCCAGGCCTTTGTATGGACGAGGCCTGGCTGGGGCCGCCGGAGACAGGCGAAGTAGAGAAGCCCGCCGGAGAGCAAGGCGGGGCAGCATGAGAGGAGGGGATAGAAGGGGTAGGGGAGGGCGGGAGGGGAGTGCAGGAGTACCCACAGCGGCGGCAGTGCCGCCGAGGCAGCGCTGCCAACGACGCGCGAATATTGCGGGCGAAATTATAATGATTCGCTTTTGCGGGTTGCGGGTCGTTCGCGGCTCGTTGCGCTGCGCCGTCCCGCGGCCCGCGGGGCAGCGCAGCTCCGCCGGCACCGCGCTCTGCGAGGGGAGGGGGGGGGGGGTGACGACTGCATCCGCGGCCGCCTGTACTGTACTGCGCCCACGACTCTGGCGGTGGCTGACAAGAGTTATTAAACCTGCTGCAATAGCGAGCGAAGACTCACCTCGTGGGCGAGGGCTGCGCCGCTGTGGGCGGGGGCGACGTCCCCTCGCCGCCCGGACTCCCTGCGGCGGCGACCTCATCGGCCGGGGCAGAGTCGTCCTCGGCGTCGGTGGTGCCCTGGACGACGACGACGGGGGTGGCGGCGGCGCCGGTGCCGCCGTCCGGGGCCGCGCCGGCGCTGCCGCCGAGCGTGACGGTGGCGCCGAAGGTGACGGTGGGCGCATCGGCGGCGGCGCTGGCGGAGGTCGACGCCGTGGTGGCCGGGGCCGCGGCGGCGGCGGGGGGCGCGGAGGCCGCCCCCTCTTCCTCGGGCTCGGGCCGCTCGCCGGGAGGATCTTCCTCCGTCATCGCGGCCGGCTGCAGCTGCTAAAGCATGCTCCCGCTGCAACACACGGGAGGAGCAGGGCTGTTGAAGTCAACCTGACGGTCACCGACGTCGCGTTAATAGCGCCCTCGCTGATTTATCGTTGATGTATCGCAGTAACATATTTGCCCGGAAGCCTTAACGGCTAAGCATGTTACGTTAAAAAAATCTCCGCCCTTTAACGGCAATAGTGTTAATGGCAGAAGCAAAAACTATCATTTCTGCAGGGATGTTAACGATACCGTTGTTACATTAATACACCCGCTGTAACGACATCACGTTATCGCGTTAAACTTTCTGGTTAACATTGTGAACCCTGAGGCCGTCGGCACAGGTGTGTGTCTTGACAGGTGAGGCCGCAGACCCCTGCGGAGTGCGGGGCAGGGCGGACGGCGGCGCCGCGGCCCCGCACCCCCTGCGCCATATCCCCACGATAATTGTTTGTATCTACTGAATAAATAGGGGAACGGGCTGCGCAATGATATGCGCTCTCCCTTCTTGGAGAATGTGTGCCCCCCTCCCCTTGTGCCTTGTGCCTGTGCCGTGTGTGTGTGTGTGTGTGTGTGTGTGTGTTTGTGTGAGCGTGCCCATGTTTTTGTGTATAAAAGCGCCCCGTCAGCATGCTGATGCCCGCGGCCAGGTTCCCCCCCTCCCCGCCCTCACTAAGTACATGCTTAACCGCAGCAGCTCCCCCTGTGTATCCCAGGGCGCCAGCGGCGCCAGCGGCGGGGGAGCGGCGGCGTCACGTTCTTTGTGGTAGCGGGCGCGTGCGATGGCACACACACACACACACACACATCTCACGCCGACATGACGCACGTCGACACAGGGGGCGGGACGGGATCGCAGTCACGGGCTCTGCCTACAGGCGGCATGGCGCGGCGCACGAACAACGCGGAACACTCTGCGTGAACGGGCTTTGCTTCTGCCGCTGCCGTCGCCCTCCTCTTGTCGCCGCCCTCCCCGACAGCAGCGTAACCGAACCGAACCGCCCCGCAACTTGGGCGGCTGGCGCGCCGGCGGGCGGGCGGACCCACCCGGATCGGGAAATCAACTTTGGTGCGACGAACCGGTGACAAACAATGGAACACGGTGCGGCGCTGTCCGGGGCGGTCCGGGCCCGGGCGGTCCAGGGCGGTCCGGGACGGCGACGGCGACGGCCCAGCGGTGCCACCCCGTCGACGAGGACCTTCCCCGCTCCCCGCAGCCTCCGTCAGCCACCGGTTAAGTGGTGGGCCGGCCCCCGGCCGCCCCTGGCTTTGCCACCCAGGACCGCGTAGGCTGCGGGGGCTGCGGGGTCAGTGGGGGCTGCGGGGGCCCGTCGGATTGGAGTGGCGTGGTGGAGTGCGTCGAGGCGGAAGCAAGCCGGAGGGGAGGCAGGGCCGTGCCGGGGGTGCGGGGCGGAGCGGGGAGCCGCGCGCTCGGCTCCTCGCGGACCCCTCCGAGGCCGCAGGGACGTGTGATCGACCAACGACGTCCCAGCGTCCCCCTCACCTAGCCGACACGAAACATAAATGTACGCGTGTGTCCGCCTCGGATATAAAGAACTGCGGCGTCGTGAAGGTTAACACTCTCTCACACACACACAACTGTAACATTGTAAATATTTTAAGAAAAAAACACGCCGGAAATCGAAGGTTTTTGGAATAATAATTTTGAATGACAGATCTGGACTGCATCGATATTGTCGTCAAGTGATCTACGGGTGTGCCGTCCAGAATTCAACAACCTGCAGATAAATGTCAGAGTGTGTGCACACGGACACCGCCGAACCACACACACGCACACACACACACACACACACACCGCCACGCAGCGTAAAGAGAAAGCGCCTTCAAAAGGGGAGGGAATCCCGCTGTCGGGCTGCATGGGAGCTAGTGCGGCGAGCCGCGGGTGGCGGCGGGCACGGCGGGGATCCGGATCCGACCCTCTGCGATGCTGACCATTCCAGAAACGCTGAGCCGAGTGACGTGGGAGAGAGGAAGAAAGAGAGATAGGGGGGAGGGAGGGAGAGAGAGAGAGATAGGGGGAGGGAGGGAGGGAAGGAGTGAAGGGGGGGAAGAGGGGGAGCCACGTGCCGGTGTGGCGATATCTCGATCTATCATCGAGGAGCGTGCCCGCCCGGGCCCCTCACGGCCCTCACGGCCGCATGGCCCCGCCCTGCTGAACCTCACCTCCGGCACGGAGACACGCACGCACCCACACGGCAGGGCGGGAGCACGGGGGTCAAGTGGCCCTTGAAAGAGGGTGCGTCCGCGCGAGAGAGACAGCGGGGAAGAAGGTGGTCTGATCACGGCGTCGTGTGGGAGGGAGGGAGACGGAGACGGGGCTAGAGAGGGGTCCCTTTCGGGCCGACCCGGCGGCGGCGGCGGCGTCGGAGGCCTTACCTGGCGTGGCGTGGCGTGCCGTGCCGTGCCGAGAGGACCCCAGCCCTGAGCTGAGCCGGCTGGCCGCGCGGCTCAGCCCACTCCAGGACCTGTCAGGGGCGGGCAGCAGTGCGGACAGGGCGTGTGAAGTGAAAAGTGACGCAGCGCTCCCAGGAGGGGCATAAGTCCACCCGGGAATGCTCTCCTCTCCACTACTCTCCCGGCTGCGGCGCCGCTGCCGTGCCGTGGCGTGCCCCCTGCCGTGCCCCCCTGGCGGGCCCCCTGCCGGGGCCACAGTACCGTGATACACTCCGGCCATCTCTTTGACGCGCTTCAGACTCGACCCGCGGACCGGGTGGCGGCGGCAGCGGCCTCCACATGAATACGAAGAGAGCGAGAGAGAGAGAGAGAGAGAGAGAGAGAGAGAGAGAGAGAGAGAGAGAGAGGCCTCGGAACTCTCCTCGCGCGCCGACACATACAAAAACGCGTCCGCATTGACACAGCACCGAAGGTAGAGTATCTCAGGAAAGCGAACAAAAAGGGAAATAATTTATACACCCCGGCCCGCCTCCCCGCGTCTGTGTTTGCGCTGCTCGGCCGGGCGGAGATAGTGAGAGAGTGGCGAGATGAATCGTGCCCGTCTCGTATCCCTCTCCCCCCGAGGCCGTCATCGACGCGGTAGGAGAGTACTTCCAGGGGGGCTGGTGGCCGTGCCGTGGCCGCGCCGTGCGGGTGGCGTGGCAGCGGCCCCCGCGCCATGAGCATGCCGTCATGGCGCGATGTGCCATCTTTTGTCCGCGGCCAAGGCTTATGGCTGCGCTGCTGCGAGAGTGTCGCTTCTGCTCTCACACCGTGGCTGCTGCTGCTGCCGGGAGAGATGAGGGGTGTCTCGAGCCACACCCGCGCCTCTCCCCTGGCTGGGCCGCTCCGTATCTCTCCATTTATTCATTACTCCGCCCCCCCCCCTCCTCACTCCAGCGACGAGCGAGAAGAAAAATGATAACAGAAAGTGTAGCGAAGAGACCATCTTCCCGCTCGGTCCTGCTCGCACTCCTTGCAATGGATTAACATGCGGCTCAGTCCAACTACCAAATTTAGCTGACAAAACTGAAATTTAGTAGGATCAACTAGAAGTTCGTAGCACGCAGAAAAAAAATTGGTAGCACCGCAACACCTTAATTTTTAATTTTTTACTGGTCTAACTAACATTTTGTCGTCCCAACCAAATCTCACAGTAATTAAAACGAAGTCATGTGGTACGTGAAAAATGAGCAAAACCATTCGTTGTGAACTTATCATTTCTTCTTCTTTTTTTGCGAGCAGAGAAACGCGCAACGCAGGCGGGGCTAAAAAGTCCTTGCGGGTCCGATAGGGGACACAACTCGTGAGCTCGTGACACCTGGCCGACACCTGCCGGCATCGACCCGCCTGCCAGGTGCGCTGCTGCTGGAAGGAAAGGCCACAACGCCACGAAAGCCATGAGAGAGAGAGAGAGAGAGAGAGAGAGAGAGAGAGAGAGAGAGAGAGAGAGAGAGAGAGAGAGATGGCGGAGTGCAGAGCAACAGGGCGAGTGGGCCTCGTCTCGACGTGCACCACTTAATTCTAATCCCGGCCCCGCCACAACGCCCCGGACTGTGTGCACTGCACTTCTGCTACCTGTCAGCCCCGCTGCCTCCGCATTCTGTTGGCCCTTTTCATGGTCTCTGTTTCCCCTTTACCGAAAATTTTTTTTTCCACCCCGAATGGCACAACCCGGCCGAATATTCCGGTTGCGGTAACGGCCGGGGCCTTATTGGCGGAGTCACCTGTGCTGCCGGAATATCCTGTTGTCGGAATAGTCTCTCGGCACAACACCCAATGCGTGCACGTATTCTGACCTGGTCAATGCTTCCGTCCCTCCTCCCGCTGCGGGCTATCGCAGTCGTGTCGCGTCGGGCGCGCAGAGTATATAAATCGGGTGTTGTCGGAACATCAACAACTGCCACTCAGGACCGCCCCGCGCGCCGCCACGCGCCGCCACGCGCCGCCACGCGCCGCCCAGGTGACAGCCCAGACAGGACTCCGTGTGTGGGGAAGGTAAACTTGGTGCCGTGTCGGCCGTCACCGCACCGGGACACCTCGGATGAAGAGATTGAAAGCGGAGGGAGAGAGAAACGAGTGGAGTGGCAGGACGGGGCGGAGACAGGAGGGGCGACGACGGGCGCTGCTGTAAATGTATTTCCCCATCTTCCCTTCAATTTCCTTGCATTAAACCGAGCAGCGCAATAAGAAAATGAATCAAGCAGCAATTTTCTTCTGTGATAATGATATTATTTCTCAACATCAGTTTGCCTCGTTTCCTTCAAAACCAGAAGAACCCTCCAAAAATATTATCGGAATGTTTTAAAAGGTCGGGGTCGAGGTCAGTTCTCGAATGAACTCGGTGACCAGGGCGGCGTCACCGAGAGGGGTCTCCCGAGAGCCTCCGGGGGGGTCCTCCGGGGGTCCTCGGGCCGCGGGCAGCCGATGTAAATTTTCGCCTTCTTCCGGAGAGAAACACGAAAAGAACGAGAGATAATGGAGTTTGCCACTTACTCTAATTCAATTCGGATCCTTGCTTCCTTCCCTCCCTCTTCCATCCCGTGCCCTCGCCCCTCCTGACCGTTTCCCCCATCACCTTCTGCCTCCAAATTGGCCGGGGCTCGGCGGGCCGGGCGGCCAGGTCGATACACCCGCCCGGCACCCGCCCGGCGCCGTCGTCACACCCACGGCACCATCGCGGGGATGAAAATGGATTGGGATGGGGGATGGAATGGTGTCGTTCAAGTGCGAAGGACTCGATTTTTTTTTGTACCTCGTGTAACTTATTTTCCGGCCTCTGCTCCCGCCTCGGTGACGCGAGGGAACGCCTGGAAGAGGCGTGTGCGTGCGTCGTCCCGTGTTACTTCCATCAAGGCTAACCAGCGCCTCCGCCTGCCTGGCCTGCCAGCGCCGGGGCATAGGCCACCCCGTTCACCGCACAGCACGGTTGCCTACCCACCAGGCGCCACCCGCGTTCGCCACGAATTTTTTTTTGTTCTCCCGAGGCTGGTCGCCCCTGGTCATGCATTTCATGGCACAACGAAAGTTTTTGTCCGGGCAAAATCAAACCTGAGCGACTATTTAAACGTTGAAAAAATTTAGCAGGCTCAACGAATTGAGTAATTCAGTAAACCAAATGCTTACTGTAGTGACCATATTTTTTTTGTTCTGGGAACGAAAAACAATAATCTGACCGAGTTTTTGTTGCTGGAAAAATCACATGCGTTTTGAGTGTGCTGACCCGAGTGGCGGGCGGGGGTTACGAAGTGGCACGAGTGCCCCTCAGTTCTTGTCACCGGTCGGAAAATGGTCCAGTGCGTCGTCCTCTGCGGGGACGCGCGATGATACTAAATGAAGGTGAGGCTGGACGCGCCGTGGGTCAGGCATACCGTAGCAACCGTGAACACTGTAAACTCGGGAGGAGAGAGCGAGAAAGAGAGGGAGAGCGGAGAGGGGGGGGGGGGGAGGGTTGGGGAGAGGGTAGCGATGTGGCAGTACGGTCAGGGCGTAAAAGTGCTCCCTGTCTTCCAAAGCCGACCATAAAAAAAACTCCGCCGCCGGCCGCTGCTGCCGCTGCCGCTGCTGCCGCCGCTCAGGGCCTCCTGGGGCGGTGCCGCCGCCGCCTGTAACGCGCTCGCTACCTGTGCCGCATCCCTCCCACCCGGCAGCCCCACGGCAGGCTCCAGGAAGCCCCCACTATGGACAATCCCTGGGCGCGGAAATAGAGGGTAGTCTAGACTGGAAAAGTTCAGACTTCAGAGCACAGGGGAGGGGGTGGGGACAAAACTTTTCCCGCGGTCGATTTTCCGCGACGGTCGCGGATCACCGAACAGACAGAAGATGTAAAGAAAACACGAATTTTCAACGGGAAATGACATTCTTGTCACGGTCTCGGAAAGTGCCGCTTCCGGCGTGAAAATAATAGTGACCTCGACTCGCCGAAGGGGTAAAAGTGCAGAGGGAGCACGCAGCGCGAAAAAAGGGGCAGTTCTGACCAACCGAGCGGTCGACTGTTTGAAATTCTGCCAAATAGCGCCATTTCGGGCGTCGTCTTGGAATGGAGGAGAGAGAGAGAGAGAGAGAGAGAGAGAGAGACAGAGAGAGAGAGGGGGGGGGGTCCATTATCACAAGGCCATCCGTCGGCCGCAGTTTAGCGTCTCCAGGCGCCGCACAGCCAAAGGAGGAACACATTATTTTTTTTCGCTCGCCTCCCAGCAGTGTCGCCCGCTAATGACGCCGATGGCGTTGTCGGGACACCTTCCCGTCCGTGCGGCGGCGTAGCCCAGCACTGCCTAGTAGCTCGCGATGCCAATGAGGTAGTGATTGGAATGTGATCACCTCAACGCCTCTCCTCTCTCTGTCTGTCTGTCTGTCTGTCTGTCTCTCTCTCTCTCTCTCTCTCTCTCTCTCTCTCTCTCTCTCTCTCTCTCTCCCCTCCCCGCCCTCCATCTGTCTTTCTCTGCTTGGTGGTCTGTTTTTCTTTAATCTCCCCACCCCCACCGCCCCCTAAAGTTCACACCATAATGATGGTGATGCGACAAAGCCAGATGCTGCCTCTCGCTGTCTCGCTCCCTCCGAGACTGCGGCGGGGTCGGGGTTGGTCCAAAAGGACGTGGCGCAGTGTATGTGGGGGGAGGATAATGGGTCGAACAAGGACTGCCACATTGCCCCGCCGGCAAAAACTATACGACGCACTTGTTGCGCTGGAACGGGTGTGTCTCCAGCCAAGTTAAAAACACAGAGGCTCGCTCCGGGCCGGGGTTGCGGGACCTGCCGCATATCACGAGCAAACAAAGTGTTTTCCTTGTTGTTTTTTGGTGGGGTGGCGGAGGGCATTGAACGCTGGTGGTGCTGCAGGGCTCGCCCTGTGCAGCGGCTCTGGGGACCGCCGGCCGCGCTGCCCGCCCCGGTGGCTCCAGCGGCTCCAGCGGCTCCAGCGGCTCCAGCGGCTCCAGCAGCCCGCCCTGCTGCCTCCGGGCCCAATAATTGGACCGTAATAGGCTGGGCGTGGGCGGGCGGCCGCCGCCGTGCTAGACGACACCGAGGACACGGCACGGCACGCGGCCGGCACGCGGCCGGCACGGAGGAATGGAGAAATCCAATCATTTGATTCGATTCAATTTCCCCTCGATTGGTGGCCGCCGTGTCTTTGGGTCGACGGCGGTGTGCGTCGGCATCGGCGGCCGCTGCTGCTGCTGCTGCTGCTGCTGCTGCTGCGCCGCTGCTCCCAATGAGTACCGCCTGCCTGAGAAAAATATATATGGAAAGGGGATCGGGGGGACGTGGCTGAGGACGCGTCTCATAGGCGGATGTGCGGGCGGCGGCCGCTTCAAGAGAGATTCGGAGCCACGCGCCGCCACGCGCCGCCACGCGCCGCGCCACACCCTCACCACGCGCACGGCCGCCGCCGCTGCACGTTCGGTCGCTCCTCCTCACTCAGCAGATAGGATCGGGGCAGAGGCACGCCACTTAACAGACCGAAAACCCGATCGGTTTCGTCGGATTGGTGGAGCAGCGGTCGATCTCTCTCTCTCTCTCCTCAGCTCTCCTCCCCCCGCGACACTCCCGCCCGCGCACCCCGCCGGGGGATTATTGGGGTCATTCGAGCAAATCAGAGAGGGCAAGGCGCCGGGCCGGGCCGGGCCACGCCGGGCCACGAATGGCCCTCGTGATCAATCTGCAATGCTTTTGCCCTACTCTCCCATCTGCCCCAATCCGCACACAGCTTTTATTCGGAGAGAGAAAAGGAGGGAGAGGGAAGGAGAGAGAGAGAGAGAGAGAGAGAGAGAGAGAGAGAGAAAGAGAGCAGGGATGTGATGCGATGTGATATGGGTCTAAGCGAAAGAGGGAGGGAGAGAGACAGAGAGAGAGACGGGGAGAGAGGGGCGCGGGGTCCAAATCTGTCCGACCACGGACTTTCTCTGTCGCTCTCCGCCCTACCTTGCATGTTCTTCCAACTCTCCCTCTCTCTCCCTCGCACACCCTCAGCGCACAAAGGTAGGAAGCAGATGTTTGATCAGCGTGGCTTTCAGGCGGGCGGAGCTCGGCGCTCTCTGTCGCTCTGCAGGCCCTGTGCGCGGCTCTGCGCGGCTCGGCGCGGCTCGACGTTTGACCGCAGCGCTCGGCCCGCGTCGTGCCTTCGTGCCCCTCATGCACCACTCCCCGCGGGCAGCCGCGGGCAGCTGCGGGCCTCTCCGGCGCACAAGCAGCCGGCTTCCGTCTCCAACACCATCCCTGCCCTTCATACCGTGAACGAGGAACATGAAAACACACATCTGAGAAGAAACATTTACTATTTTCTAATATTTTCTTTCCCAAATGTTCCAGGAGTGCTCCATGCTGCGCATGGAATGGACTAAGTGGCTTATGTTGCCGATGCCGCTGTGTGCGTGCGTGTGCGTGTGTGTGTGTGTGTGTGCAGTGGCGCTGTAGTGATTCGTTTAGTTGCCTGCAGTCGCGCGGGCGGAAGGCGGCTGAAGCAGTCGGGGGCCGTCGGGGGCGCTGGGCGGCTTTAATAACAGCGGCACGGTGACGGTGGGGCAAGGAGGTGAGCCCCCGCCGCCCCCGCCTCCACCGCCGCCAATCTCCCTGCCCCGCGGACTCATCCATCCGTCTTAATCAGGACCTGCTGCAGGGCGCACCTAGCTCTGTCTCTGTCGCACCCGCACCGCGTAGCGAAGGGCGGAACGGAGAGCGAGGGAGAGAGAAGAGAGATAAGGAGGGGAAACGACACGAGCCTCTCAAAGAGGTCGTGCGTGGGGGTGAGAGGGCGGCGCAGCATCGGCTGCCGGGACAGGAAAGTGAAAGAGAGAGAGAGAGAAAGAGAAAGGGAAAGAGAGAGTGAAAGTAATGCGACTCGGGTGGGCCGCGATTGGCAGCGCCCGCCGCCGGAGGGGGTCTGTTCACCCTTTTGAAGTTAGACGTAACACTGCGGCGGGGGCGAAACAGAACCGCGACAGCCATCGGCGGGGGCCGCGGGGGCGCGGGGCGGCGGGGCGGCGGGCGGCGTCCCGCTGCTGCTGGGCCCGCTGAGGGAGATTTGTCACCGTGAAAGGCAAAGGCGAGGAAAAGGATCGAGCGGCCGTGACGGGGCGAAAGAGAAAGGCCAAACACTGCGGCCGCTGCTGCGTGGGCGTGGCAGGGCGTGCCGCCGCCGTGCGTGGTGAACTTCAGCACCGCCAAAGAGGGGAGCTCAGAACCTTATTTAAAAACGAAAAAATGAAAAAGCTTCGAAAGGTTGCGGTTTTGGTATGAGATGGTACTCCGAGGAAAATGGGCGGGGGGGGGGGGCAATTAATACAACGACGTGGTATTTGAAAGAGCCGCATAATGGGGCTCGACAACGCGGGGGAAGCGGGGCGGGGCGATTTACGAATAGAGGCCTCGGCGTGCTTCGTCACAAAGTTCTGAAGTGAGCGAGAGAGAGAGAGAGAGAGAGAGAGAGAGAGAGAGAGAGAGAGAGAGAGGAGGGGAGAGAGGGGGAGAGGGAGAGAGAGAGAGGGGCGATGAGGAAGACCCAAGTGGCGTGTGTGCAGAAGAGAGACAAAAGAACCATCCCCCGGTGACCCCCCTGCCCACCCCTCTTCTCCCGTGCCCCCCCCCCCTTCCCCCTCGGAAAGCGGGCCGGTTTCGTTGGCGGCCGGGTGCGGTCGGGGATCCGCTCTGTGGCCAAAGTGAGGCAGAAAGCCTGTCCCATTTTCGGCGGTCCCGGGCCGGTCCCCGCCGAGCCGAGCCGAGCCGAGCCGGCTGAGCGGGGAGACCGGGAAGACCTGGCGCCGCCGCCTGCTTCATACAGCCGGGCTGGGCTGCTGGGCTGCTGGGCTGAGGGCTGAGGGCTGAGGGCTGAGGGCTGAGGGCCGCTGCCGGAGCTCTTTAGACCCCTCCCCAGCCGAGACAGCGCCGACACCCCGCCCGGACCCCACGGCGATCACGGCTGCCACCACCGCCGCCGCCGGGGCGGCACGCCGGCTATTTCAATTATTACACGCGCCTCTGCTGCGCCGGGAGGGAAAAACCTGCACGCAGTTGTCGATGAAACTATACAGTACCCTAAATGTAGTTCCACAGACTGTAGTTTTACTGCAGTTGCACTATATGTAGTTGAAGCGGAAAACTTTATGAGTTTGTGCCCTTTCTCCGGCGGAACTGTAGTTTCCCGTATGAAGAAACTACAGCCGAAGTTCTATGGTGTAGTTCACATTGTAGATCGTTCATCCATCAGGCAAAATGTTTTTTGTTGTTTGTTGTTATTAGTTTCGGTGTTGGGTTAATAATAGCTATTGTCATTAAAACACACACACACACACACGACACGAGCGGATATGGGTGAAAAGTTTGGCGTGGCTGGCCGCCGGGCGAGGCGTCCGGCTCCGTAACAATAGCGCCGTAAAAGGAGAGAGATTTTCTCCCACGCGGGGCACGCGAGCGGCGCGCGCAGTTCAAACAGGAAAATAACGAAACGCGCCGCGTGGCGGGCGGAAAACCTCGGTAAATCGCATATTAACTTTTGCGTAACGCTTTCGCTTTTGCTTAACTCCACCCCTTCTCCTCTCTCTCTCTCTCTCTCTCTCTCTCTCTCTCTATCTATCTATCTATCTATCTATCTCGCTCACACACACACACAAACACTCCTGCCGCATGTGTGGTAATGAGCCGCCGCCCCGGGCGCTTTAACTTGTAATGCGCACAACCAGAGAGAGAGAGCACACTCCGCCCCCCCCCCCCTTCTCTTTCCCCCTCTTCCTCTCCGACCCGGACCGGCACCGAAAGTTAAGGGCATTTCGCATATGTGGCATCTCAGGTCTCTAATGGACGCCGTTCAGTCCGTGACTGTCCCCCCCGCGGCCCCGCCGCCGCCCCGCCGCCGCCGAAGGTTCGCCGCCGAGGGTTCGGTAAAGAGAACCCAGAGGTAGTGGAGGAGGACCCCCCGGCCCCCGCCGGCCCTGCTGTTGTTGCTGTTTCCGTACACTCTCGAGACCCGTTCGCAAATAACCTCCCGTCCGTTTTATGCAGGGAGAGCCGTTGCCAGAGGAGTCGGGAGGGGCCAATTTCCCTGCTGCTTTCACCCGGCTAGTAGAGTGATGGTGTTTTTGTTGCGTTTTTCTTGTTGTTGTTGTTGTCGTTGTTTTGGTCCCTTCTCTCATCGCGCGTCCAGGCGGGACTTTTGCCATTCAGGGATCGATACCGATTGCTGTCGAGAAGCCAATCTCGCCGGGTCCGCCCGGGTCCGCCCGCTGTCCGGCACGGCGGCGGCACAGCGGAGCTCAGCGGGGCTCAGTGAAGCGCCCCGCCGAACGCCCACCGCCAGGACGCCATTTTCCGGCGCCGTGCAACTCAACGGCGGGACACGGTAATTTCCATAAAATCCGTCGGTGCGGCCATATCGTCGATGATGACGACGGGGAGGTGCTGCCCGCGACGGGGAGGTGCTGTCTGTGACGGGGAGGTGCTGTCTGTGACGGGGAGGTGCTGGTGACGGGGAGGTGCTGTCTGTGACGGGGAGGTGCTGTCTGCGGCGCGGAGGCCCAGCGGACGGCGCGGACGGGCGCTGGCGTCAGGCCTGATCTGCATAGCCAACACCAACGAGCGGCCTAATCGGAGTGCTATTCAAATACGGTGCCTCGCCGGTCGGCCCGGGGGCTGCCGGTCGTAGCGGGGCGTGGCGTGGGGGGGCGTGAGGGGGCGTGGCGGGGCATGGCG